>CAOGCB011220250.1:0-16496 GCA_948266635.1 Cnidoscolus chayamansa | reverse complement strand
GCACAGGATCTATTGATTTCTCTACTCTTTATAAACTGGAGTTTACTGTTTTCATTGACTAGTACGGAATTCAATGCTCTTAAAAAGCACCATATCCATTTTACCCATCCAGCATTTATAGCAGATAACCAACATACTAATTAATTGCAGAAAAAGTATACAAAGCATGATTATAATGTACCTTGTCCCCATATTAAAACTCGAATACAACATTCAAAAAGCAGGTACATGAATAATCTAAGCAAAGCATAACGCCTAAAAAAGTAGTAAACTTTAGCATCACAACTAATTCATGTAAAGATGGAAATGAACAGCAGCTGGATATAACACAAAACATAAAAACCATAAGTCAGCACTGAACTCTTCACCCAGCAGCCTTGGACTCTTACTGCCTTGATCTTGACTCGGCTCTTCTGGCTTCATCGGGTGTGGAAGGAAATAACTCGACATACCTTGACCCAATTGTCATCTTATCTTTGCTCATAGCTAGTTTAGCTTCCTCAGCAGAAACAAACTCTACATATGCCTCTCCAGTAGCTTTCCCATCTGGCCGACACGCAATGTGTATCCTCTCTTCAACAAGCTTGAATTCTTTGAAAAATTCAATTATTTCAGGTTTTTTCACAGAGAATGGAAGCCCTCGCATCTTCAAAATCTCAGTGTATTCCAATTGGTCCTTATCACTGAACCTCTTTGCTTTAGATGGTGGAGGACTTCCATGATAATCAGTGTCATAGATTCCTTCATAATTCACCTCTGCAGCAATAGCATTGTAATAATCCTGCCTCTTGCACCTAAAGACTTCCACGTACCTACGGCCCATGTTCTGCCGATCTCTCTGTAAAGCAAACTCAACCTGCATGGACCCTGCAAAGACGACAAACGCCTCTCCTGTGAACCGTCCATTCTTATTGACCAGTAGCACATCCACAATGTCCAGTCCAGCAAAGAACTTGATGATGTCTATATCAGTGCAGTTGAAAGGTAGTCCCCTCAGACGAACCACAGGAAATGCAGGGGGCTGAAATCCACCACCAAAGCTGTAGGGTTGAAAGCCACTTGGACCACTGCTCACTGCGAAGTATGGATTCGATTCCATCATTCTTTGTCTCTTTGAGCCGACCTCGTACCCATCCGAAACCCCCCCGCTTCCCAACATTGCCCTTCATTTATCCAAACCCAAAAGAAAGAAAAAGAATCCCCACTCAACCTGTTAATAAAACCAAACCCAACCCACACTTCCCTGACACCTTATATTCCTAATTTTCTTTAAAAAAAGGCAGGTATAATGTTTAAAATCCCTCCTTAAAGAAAAGCAGGAACACCCCAAAAGCAAAGCAAGATAATAGCACATAATCACCAATGGCAGCAACAAAGTGACAAACATAATGAGACAAGGGACAGTAAACATTGTCATGTATATATCATATGCATGATTACTTCTGCAGATCTATTTTTATCCATCAGAAATCAAGATGCAAAACCAAGCACAACTCAAATAATAATATTAATATGCCACATTCATTGACCCCGAAATATGTACAAATAATGGAATCCTTCTAGGTAATTTTAATGACTTCAAATTGCAAAATTTACTTTCCCACGTGGAACTTGTTACTTTTTAAAAATGTACAATATAGAAGAAGCAAAGCAAAATCAAATTTTGTTTTCGTTCACCTACAATGGGAATGATTTTCTACACAATTCTATATTCACAAACACGCACAACTGCAGCAGCATCAACGTAACATCAGAAGCAAAATACAAACAATAAGTTAAGATATATCAAGTTTTATATACTTACCCTCTGGGTCCGTACATGTTTTGAGTCTTTGAAAAATTCAGCAGTCTCGTTCGATTACCTGGTAAATTAGATAAATTTGCAAAAGAAATCAAAGAAATGCATTGTGGATCTATTAAAATATCACAACCCCAGCTAGGGTTCATATAGAAGACCACAATAATAAATCTACCATAAATTTTGAGAGAAGAGCACAACCAAAACTCAAAATCAATTCATCCTAATCACAAAGTTTACAATTGCCTACAAGGAAATAATAAACTCTTAAAATCATTCATGCACTACAAGGAAATACATTTTTTTCTTAATTTAAGGAAAAATCATTAAAATCTGCATTCAAAACCCATAAAAATAATCTCCAATGTTAACGCCCAAAAAACTTTACTAACATGCAAGTAAACCCTCCACGTTAACCTAATACCCGTAAAATAAAAAATCAACACCCAACCGATCAATATTGAAAATCGCGCAAAATCAATAATGAACACCCCCAAACCAAATATCCAAAAACCCAAAATCTGCAACAAAATCCGAACAAAACAAATATTAAAAACGCAAAAAATACTGAGGGAGATCAACAAACGTTTTGAAACGAATTCGTCTTCTGAAAATGAAATCCAGCTATTTTCATCCCCTTTGTTTGACAAAATAAAGATAGAAAATAGAAAGCGAGTGAGAGAAGCGGCGATACCTACGCAGGAATATTAGGATTGATAACTTGAAACAACAAAGTGAGGGGTGATGGGAGGACCAAGAGCGGGAAGAGAGAGAGAGGGGAAAGGGAGAAGCCGCAATCGCAATTTAAAGAAAAAGATAGGGTTTTAGCTTATATTGGCAAATTGGGTGCATCGACTGAGCACCGCACCTTCTGTGGCCCTTCAAATTACCCAGTTGCTCAAATGTCCTTTTTATATAGTACCATGCCAATTTAATTCAACTATTTTACGATTTATTTATTATATAAAATTTTATTTATTTATTTTAATTTATAATATTTATATAAATTTTAATAATTTATTATTTTATTATTTAAATAAATATACATTAAAAATAAATAATTATCTAAATAATTTAAATTAATTTTCAATTATATTATTATAACAATTTCATTAATTTCAATAATAATTTAATTTATTTTTTATTATTAATCTAACTTTTACATTTATACTGAAAATAAATAAACATTGACATTATTCAAAATATCTTTACTTTTTCATATTATTTCTCAAAATATCTTTATTTCCTTATACTTTTTTTTAGCTCTCTATTTTTTTATATCTTTAAAATTTTATATTAATTAATATAAATTAATTTTTAATAAATTATTATTATTATTATTATTAAAATAAAATGAATATGTAATTTATAGAGTATTAATTTAATTATATCACATAATAATATTTAGAATTAAATAATTTTTAAAAATTCAAAAAATATTTATTAAAGAAAAATGAGAATATATTAACTTTAATATTAATAAAAAATTAAAAATATTTTTAGTAGTTTTTAATTTGTGAAATATATTATTTATTTAAAGTTAAATTTTTCGAATTTTGAAAACTATAAAGAAAAATATAGTGATTTTCTATGAAAAATGAAAATTTCGCCTACTCCATCATTATAATTATTGTTACAAATTAACTAATCTGTGGATTTCTCATAAAATTCATTATTATTATTATTATTATTATTATTATTATTATTATTATAAAATTTATAATAATTTTTAATATAACAAATTATTTCTTAATTAATAAGTTGATGATACTATTAATTATTATAGTTAATGTTAATTTTAATAGGTAGTTTATATATTGTTAATATTAAATAGTTATAATTTAATTTAATTTATATCGAATTAATAAACATACTCTTAATTATGAATATAATAGTCCAATCAGAAATTTCAGCAAAATAACTGATTTTACATATTTAACCTCCAGGGCCACCGGCATTAATCATCTTAGCTGTCATCTACTCCTATAAATAAACGAACCTAGAATAGTTATCTTCCAAGGGTAATTTCGTTATTTAACGTTAAAAGTACACGTGTCAGCGGTGACAGCCAAAGCATAGAACGTTTCAATAGATGAGAACCAATGGAGAGAGAGAGCGCGAGCGCAGGGACCGATGACGTGGCTAAATATTTTTGAAATCCCGCCTAAACCCAGAGACTCCAATTTCTCTTTTATTTATTTATTTTTTTATTTTAAAATAATAATAATTATAAATTCGCTTTTCCTTATCTCAGCCGAAAAGGAAAGAGGCATTTTTCGTAAAGGCCTCCTCTGCGTCTCTTCATTCTACGCGTCTCCTCCATCTCCGTTGCCTCTGGAATCCGCAAGGTGAAATTCGCCGCAAGCATTTGGGTCTCTGACTCCGGCCGATTCGTGTCTTTTTCTCTCGTTTTTAACCGATTCGGTTTTTTATTTATTTCCTATTGTGGTTTCTTATAGGTTTCGTCATGAAAGGTGGGAAATCCAATGCTAACACCAGCAAGTTCGACGCTAAGTGAGTGCTTTTGATTTTTGCATCCTACGATATGAAGCATATATTTGATTTTGAATTTTGGGATTGTTTTTAGGCTGAAGGTAAATGGTGGAGGCGGCGGCCGCCAAAAAACGTCGAAGAAGACGGGGAAGGACCCCAACAAGCCAAAAAGGCCTGCGAGTGCTTTCTTCGTTTTCATGTAATGGGATTTTCTTAAATCTTATATCATTCTCCACATAAATGTATTTTTATTACTTTTGTTTTTTTATGTATATTTTTATAGGGAGGAATTCAGGCAGGAGTACAAGGAGAAGCATCCTAACAATAAATCTGTAGCTGTTGTGAGTATTATTCTAATTCAATTTTGCTTCTTTTAATATTAAAAATGAGATTTTTTGCTATATTTCTTTGAAAAAAAAATTCGTTGTAAACTGTGTTTGAAATGAATCAGGTGGGTAAGGCTGGTGGAGATAAGTGGAAATCAATGTCAGAGGCTGTGAGTATTTCCACGTTTTTAAATTTGAGATTGCTGTTTCTTGAATGACATGATTTGTATTTTATTCCGTTTTAAATAATATCAGGAGAAAGCTCCTTATGTAGCAAAAGCAGAGAAAAGAAAGAACGAGTACAACAAAAATCTGGCTGCTTACAATAAAAGAATGGTAATACTTTTCTTAACCCTTGTTCGTTTATCCCTTAAATAGTCGCTTCGCAATCTTGTTAAAATGATTCTTTTATTTTGGTATAATAGGCTGATGGAGGAAATGCTGATGAAGAATCAGACAAGTCTAAATCGGAAGTGAATGATGAGGAGGAAGAAGATGACGAGTAATTTGAATGAGATTGGGAAAAACAATTGATGTAGAATTTGGTTAGCCATTATTAGTTGAAGTTTAAGATACTGATAGTTCTATTCAATAGTTAGACTAGTATAGAACTAAAATGGAGATTGAACCTTTCAGAATCTTCCTGGAGCTTACATGACTATGAACTTAACCTCCTTGTTTATTTTAAGTTTAATATATATGCTTTTCTATCATGGGCTTCATTGTCTTTTCGATTGTGTTCTTTCGCTATATATTCTTCCATTTATTGGTTGTTTATTGCTCATCAATTATATTTTATGGCTGTGATGAAAGAAAATGCTCATGAAATATTTGCTTCTGGCATCTCTAACAACCACTAGAAAAAAAAACATTTCATTCTATAGCAGGCAGTGATTTGGAGGATTTTGATTTGAACCATTTTTAATATGGGTGTTTGGTGCTCATATGATGGATTGTTCTCAATTTTCTGCAATTTGTTGGGAAATTTGTCTTTACATTAGCAGGATTTAACTGAGAGATAGATTCGTCAATTGCATATAAAATATAAAAGCAGCCAGGGTTATACAGAGATGAGGCATGATTTTGCATTGATAAGTTGGAACATCATTTTCTGAGTGTGATTTTCAATTTTCATACCCTCCGAGCTATTATTGCAAGTTAGCTAAGGTGTGATTGGTTAATGTCTACTATAAAATGATACGAAGGGACTAGCTAAAGAAGGGGTCTCCATCCTAACAGATAGCATTAGGACGGTAATTTGCTCGAGATCTTTATATTTACAAGAATCGAGGCCTCATATTTGCATTTGTCCTGTGATTACTAAAATGTAACTCTTGAACCATTTTAGTAGCTGATATTGGCAATTCAGGAAATTTAATGTAGAAAAAAAAAATTAGATTAATGTAATATAACATTTGATTTCAATCAAATTATAAAATTCTAGTCGCTATATTGTTCATGTAAGGAAAATATTAGTAAAAGCCTTATCTCTTTTTTTTTTTAATTAAAAAACTAACCTAAGAAATTATAAAACTAAAATAGGAATATCGGTCCGCCTGATTTACTACTACTACTATTATATAACATAC
The DNA here is from genome assembly GCA_948266635.1 of Cnidoscolus chayamansa. Taxonomy (NCBI): domain Eukaryota; kingdom Viridiplantae; phylum Streptophyta; class Magnoliopsida; order Malpighiales; family Euphorbiaceae; genus Cnidoscolus; species Cnidoscolus chayamansa. The sequence continues at coordinate 10,290 of CAOGCB011220250.1, read as the reverse complement.
ACACAGAACCCAACAGGCGAAATGGCAAGTAGCGTAGTTTAAGGTGAGCGAAATGGCAGCTCCTGGGAAATGCTTGCTGGTGACTGGCCCTCCTGTGAGTTCTATTCAATCACACTTCTTCTATATTTACCAATTTCATTTTTTTCCCTAAACTCTTCTCTCATTTTGTATCGATTTTGAAATTGAAGGGTGTGGGTAAAACCACTCTGATTACGCGAGTTTTTGAGAGCCTCAAAGCCTCAAACCCACAATTGAAGATTCAGGGTTTCTACACTCGTATGTTCTTTCAATCCCCCCTCCCTCTTCTACTTATTTTGATAGATTTATTGTTGTTGATGATGATGAATGGGTTTGCTGAATTTAGGTGAGATTAGGGAAGGTAGTGAAAGGGTTGGCTTCGAAGTTATCACTTTGGACGGTCGAAAAGCACCGCTCGCCTCAGCCACCGTTTCTACGTAATTTCCTTTGACATATCTGATTTGTTCCCAGTATTTTCTTATCGCAAAGCTCGCATTAACGAGGCAGATGAGGAAAAGGAACATATTTGCTTAATTCTAGTGCAAGTATTTTAGTAAACATAAAAGGATATTTTCTGAAAGATGTTAAAACTGCATGAAGTGGTCTGTACATTCTAAGGAGTGCCTCGTTTTTAACTTGTTGGATCTGTTATACTCTTAATGCTTCAATATAAATGTGATCTTAGAGATTTCTTTTAAGCTTCATATATAGTTAGTGAATTCAACAATGGGAAATTCAGTGCTTAAGAAATGTATTTCCCAAGTGATCCAGACATTGCAACTTTTCTCTGTTATCTAATTTCTTCAATGAATATGAATGTCTTTTCATTTTCTTTTTTTTAATTTCATATTAGTATTTTGTTTTTGACGTGAAATTGGTTTCAAAAGTTGTTATTGTTGTTAGGTAGATTCCTCATGTTGAAAAGTCCATTCCGAAAGCAATTATATCAAACTTGCTATTGAATCTGCAGACATAGTTTTCTTGTTTAATAGAAATTTCTTAAAATTTGGTTAGTTATCCTTTCCTTTACACTCTGCTGTTCAAATTGGCATTTACTACCATGCCAAATTTTCTTTAGTTTCAAAACAATTTTTTTTCTTCTCCTTCTTCGTAATGGTCTAGTGCTTCTTCTTATTGCTTGAATCTGACTCTAATTATCTCTCTGTTAAAATTTCAGCCCGGAGTCCTTCAGATGGCCTACTGTTGGGAAATATAAAGTTGACTTAGCATCATTTGAGTCACTGGCATTACCTGAATTGCAGGTCAGCCAGTTTTGAATAATGCTTGTAAAAATATATATTTAGGGGAGTTACGATGTTTATTTTTGTTATTAGGTCAAAGGCGATGCTGATCTCTTCATCATTGATGAAGTTGGGAAAATGGAGTTGTATAGTTCATCATTCTTCCCTGCTGTTCTAAAAGTTCTAGAGTCAAACGTCCCAGTTTTGGCTTCTATCCCTATTCCAAAATTTGGCCGTGATATACCTGGAGGTATGTTTTCTCAACACAATTGCCTTTTATTATAAAAAGTTATAATTTCTTGGTCAATCATTGCAGTATAGCACTTGTTAGCCTGCTTTTATTTTGTACACATTTTGTTGGGAGAAAAGTGCGTGTTTCCCAAGAGAACCAGGAAATCTGGCATAAATGACATTATGGTTTGGGAACTGCTTGTCGTTGTTGAAAATGGCATTATGGTAATGCAAAATTCTAACAGGATGCAACCTTGGGTGAGGGTTGGAAATGGGTTGAAATGTAAGAGAACTTGTGTGGTTTTGAATTGTCTGTTGGTCTTACATGTTTCTACTGAATTTATATGTGACAAAAGCTTATAAATTGCTGCAGTTGCAAGGTTGAGAAATCATCCAGGGGCTACCATTTTCACCTTAAGCCCCAATAACAGAGATGCTGTTAAAGAACAGATATTTAAGCAGTTGGTAGATTCACTAGGGAAGCTGTAGATGCTGCATCCATTGTGAAAAATGAAAGTCCAATTGGGAGGGGCTTGTGGAACAAGCATCTTTAAGGTGTTCTATTGATCAGTCGTTTTGTGGCTCAAAACTTTGGTGTAATAATAGTTACCATTGGATTGAATTTCAGAGAATTAATATCATTTCAAGTGCTGTGAAAGCTTCTAAAAGAAGCTGAAGAAAAAGAACAAATAAATGTGGCAACTCAGTAAACACCCCATTTGCATAACTGGTCAAAGTGTGTGGAAATCCACTATACACAAACCTCTTAAAAAATAAAATCAAACGCAGCAGGACTATTAAAATGGATCCCTTGTGTTGGAAGATGGCTAGTATGGCGAGTGAAGATGGAGGTGACCACACGGCCCACGCCTATAAAGAAATATGGGCTGGATTAATGGGTTTGGGCTTCTCTATCGCCACTCCTGTTTCTCATTAGGCCTAACAGCTTTGGACTATATAAGAAGCTTTTTTTTTTTTTCTTGAAATAAAATTTGATGAAATTACATGAGGTGGCCACATATGAGTCCCAGGCCCAGCAACATTGGACTTTATCCAAAGGGAAGTCCATGCCACAATCACAAATCTCCTACAAAGGCAACCTCCCTAATTAAGTCTACCAGCAGACAACCTCAACTTGTGGAAGAGCCTCCAAAAAGTAACCTTTTCTGCCATTGTTATAGGCTGTAGCTCCTATTGTTTACCAATAGCATTAGTGCCTACTTCTATCTCTACAGACATTACCTACACAGGCCCAACTTCATCTTGCAAATACATAGGAAATTGGAAATGCCCAAACAATGAAAGCTCAAGTTTTATTATTCCCAACAAAAAGCTTGGTCCACAACACTCCCTAACAACAGAGAAGCCGCCTCCAAAAATAATAGCCAGACTGCAACTTTACCCCCCAAGAACTTGTCCCAACTCCCAAACCACGTGCCTCCATTCAAAAGTTGCCTACGCTTTGGTCCCAACACACCAACAAAGGGAGGCCCAGACAGCAGCACTCTCTCCATCATCAGAATATATGCTATGATCATTCCATTTCTATTTTACATTCCCCAGTTGTTGTTACTCTCTTAAAATTTATCTTCAAGGCATCCATCCACGCCATGTGCCTAACCCTTATCTCTCCATCATTAGATAAAGAGTCGCTTTACAACTAAAGCTACTTATTATTATAGCATCCATCATCTTCATGACTTGTATCATCACCTTCCCTTTTCTTTTCTCCTCCACCAGCTCCCTTTTAGCGACACCAAAGTATATTACAACCATACGTTTTCCGTCCATATTTAACTGTGGAACCCTCCCATGAGTGTACTCTTTTGGACCTTCCTTGTTTAACTTTGGAGCTTAATTAAATGTAACCAAGTGTATCATTACTTATATTAACCAAGTGGAACGGAAACTTCATCAACAAAATATGATTATTATGTCACTTCAATTGTCAATATACATGTGATTCGACTCTAAATGATTTAATATTTTGATTCCCATCATTTATTGATCTCCAGCTTATCGAGATTTTATGCAAATAATGTAGTTGAAAGATAACCAAATTGTACTTTTTTTTTTTTATTGCCACATGCACCTATATCTTTTCTTGCAATTATCAACAATGTCAAGATGCACAAAAAAAAAAAAAAAAAAAAAAAAAGAAAGAAACTTTGGTTGAAAAAGCAAAGATTTCTTTAACATTATAGAATAAAACAGATCATATGAAAGAAGTAATTTGGTAATCCAAACCGTTAATATGGGTCAATTGCTTATAGATCAAATGCTAATATTTTAATATTTAATTTTTCAGATGAAGACTTTCTGGGGGTCAGACTAGTTGGGTGAGGAGGCTGGAGAAATAGGCCAAAAAACAGCGGCTCAGATTTAAGAAATAAAGAATAAAGTGTACTGACACATTCTATGTGGCTCTTGAAAAGATACTCAGATTGCAGATGGCAAGCAGAAGCAGAAAGCAGAAGCAGAAGCAGGCACACACATGCATGAGGTTACAAGGAAAAGAGCCAGCCAGTTTATGCCAAATGGAGGGGTCGTGCGCATAAGCATCTGTCCATGAGCTGTATGTTGCTGCAATCCAACCATATCTTTTTTATTTTTCTTTTTCTTGTCAAGTCCTCTCTTTCTTTTTCAATTCGAGTTTTGAGAGGTAAAGCATCTTTCTGTACATTTTTTTACTTAAATATGTGCCCAAACAATAAAGCAAATCAGTCAGAAAATAATGAAACGTAATTCTAATTTAGGTATCAAGACAATTAAGTTGTCTTTTTTTTTCATCTAATTTTCAAATTTTTTTCAAGATAATTCCTCCCCAAATGATAATTTCTCAATCAAAACCTGTTATGATAATTATGAATATTTTATATAATTTAAACAATTTTTTTTTGGTAATTTTTCTCATTAACTATAATTTAAATTTAAATTTAAAATTAAAAGTGGGTAAATTCCACTCTAATATTCCATTTATTATTTCTGAGAATTTTGGTTGTAGAAAGCTAGCATCATCATTGACAACTATATTAGAAGATTAAGACAACTTAAGCCACCCATTCCAAGGTCAAGGTTCGTGGAGTCGGCCCGCACGGGCTTAGTTTAGTAGTAAGCAAGTGGCAGAGTTGGTACAAGGTCCAAGATTCGATCCTCGGCAGCCGTAGTGTGTGAGTTTCACCTATGTGGGTGGGTTTCTTATGGGCACCGAGTTAAAGGCCTCTCACTTGACTATCACTAGATCACCGTGATTTACCCCTCCACAATCCTGTCGGGCCGGGATGTAGAAACCCCTAAAGTGAGGATATATCACCTTTTGGTACAAGGTTCGTGGAGTCGTGATATATCCAAACCCAATAGTTACACTGTAAAAAAAAAGGGGACATGCAAATAAATATTTCAATCAATACAATAAAATAATATGTGTATATATAAAGAATGTTATAATTACAGAATAAAGTAAAAATATCATATGGAAGCTTCACTTTCCGGTCATTTATTCCAGGAAACGGCAATGGCCTCCTCCAACAACTATCATCATCATTTTTATTGTTAATTCTTATTTATTATCTTTGAAATTTTTACCTTTTTCTTCTTCTCCTTTTCGAACTCTCGCTTCTCTTCCTGTTCATTAACCACCATCTTCTGCCTCTCCACTTCCAATTCGTTTCTTGTTAATTTTCAGTCCAGAAACAGGTTTTCCACTTGGTGTTTCTACGCTTTCTTCATTAAGCTGCATTTGGGTTGTTGCCATTTCTCTCAAAGGTACCTTGGAAGATGATTCTTTTGCATTTTGCTTTTTTGGGTATTCCTATTTTTGCTGCTTCAAGCCTGCTGTACTGTTCAGGAACAGCAAAAGGAAATTAAAGTTTTCAAATTTCTAAATCTATTCTCATGTCAGTTGCCTTTTATAATGAAACTGTGAAGATAATAATTGAAAGTGACTGCAACTTATCCATTTTCCGCTGTGTCAGACTCAGTTTATTGCAGGTTTTGGTCTTTTTTCCTATTACAAAGATTAGGAGTTTCATGTCTCGTTCTTCTAAGTTTCCCTCAGCTTGCAAAAACAGAGTATTGGCGTTTTGCTCTGTTTGTTGATGGGCATATGTGGAACTCAAGGAACTTGCTTTATTTTAATCTCAAGAAATTTCTTTTGAGATCATGTGCCTGCTTTCTGAATCCTTTCCAAAGAATTCACTTGAGTTTGAGCTTCTTAATTCTCATGCCAACCACAATTATTTAGATCCATTTATTGTATTAAATTCCCTCTGGATCTGTTACTGGTACTAACTTTCTATCTTCCGCTGTTTGAATTAAGATTGTGTTGGCTATGGACGTCTGCACCAAATCTTCTTGGAACTTAAAACTCACTAGTTGCTGGAAATCCCATCAAGTCTTTTCCCTTGTGTTTAAACTCTCAAATTTGACGATTTCTCTATCAATTTGCTAACGGCGAAGTATCTGCAAATCAAGTTGTTAAAAAACCATCTAACTTATAACCATAGAATATGCAGATTGGCCTATGTTCTTTGTTTATTTGGGTTTTCTTCTTATTATATTTTACCCCTGATATGTGATAATTTGTTGTTGGGCCTTGCAGGTTTTAATAAAGTGAGAGTTGGACATAGTCGATTTGTTTTTCACTTTTAATGGGGTGAAGCAGATGCATTGCTGAGATCTGAGGAAATGACAGGTTTTTGGTAGAAAATTTTTGCTTGCATGGGAGGATTTTTTCATTTTTTTGACTTCAATCAGGGCAGCATGGCTAGAAAAATTCTTGCACATAAGAAACATGCTGATGGTAAGTATCATTTTCTTGCATTCACATGGGAAAACTGAACCGATTGCTTAACCATCTTTCAATTCTGAATTATAAGGGCACTATCAAAGTCCCCTTCCTGGGGAATTCTTTCTTGTTCACTCGTTTCAGAGTTGTCATCTGTCTGTGTTATGAATCCCGAAACCTAGTCATCTCCTCTTCATCGATTCCTACAAAAGAATTTTGATTAATTTATTGTTGTTAGATTTTGATGGTGGCAATACAAAGTTAGTTTTCTTGGTAGTAAAACAATTCAAACCTCAAATTTTAAAAATAATGCATATTCAACTACTCTGTAGGATTAGAAGCTCCCCGGAATAGCTTGGAGCTGCAGGTGGAACCTTCGCAGAGCTGCTGTGTTGCAGGGGATGTACTGGTAATTATTCTGTATCACATGCCCTATATCTCATTTGCTTTCTCTGAGTTTATGTTTTGTTATCTTTGTTGATGCATTCACATAAACTTAGCTAAAAAGTTATCCTGGTCAGGTTGAAGAAGACTGGTCCAAGAAGAGCTGTTATCCACTTGAGGCTTCAATGAAGAGGTTGATTAATGAGGAAATTTCCAAACAATCTAACCCCAGAAGAAATGCACCAAGCATTGTCGCCCGGTTGATGGGTGTAGACATGCTACCATTAGATGAGGCACCTATGGTTCAGCCAATTGATAAAAAGAATGAAAGCATGGTAATGAAGCACTCGAAAAGGGAGAAAAATGGAAGGAGCTCAGTCAATCATTTCTCTTCCATTTCAAATTCTTCCGGGCATATGGATTTTGGTTCACTTCATTCTTGTAAAGAAAGAGATGTTGACAGATGGAATAATGGCCAGAAGTTGGGAAAACAGAGGCCTCGAGAACATCCTCAAGAGGAGGAGCTACAGAAGTTCAAAAAGGAATTTGAGGCGTGGCAAGCTGCCAGGTTTAAGGAGTGTTCAAAGGTTGTTGAACTAAGCAGTCCTCCTGGTCAGTTGCAGGAAAATGCCAACAAGCAGAAAATGTTCCTCGATGCGAATTCTGTAATGTCAACAAGTGAAAAGCCTGTAGAACACAAGGGTCCTGCATTAAAAGGAAGATCACGGGAAAAAGCTGACAGGCATCATAAGCATAAGCTGGAAATCTTCCCAGCTGAAAGGAAGGAATCATTTTCTTCTATGAATAGAAGCACCAATATAAACTATGAGCACTCCTCCTTAAATCATGATAAAACAATGAATAGATCTTCTGCCACAAAGATTGTGATATTGAAGCCTGGTCCTGATAGAATTTGTGATCTTGAAGATTCTTGGACTAGTTCCTCCAATACCTTAGAGGACAGGGGTAGCATAGAAGATTTCCTTGAGGAGGTGAAGGAGAGGCTGAAAAGTGAACTGCAAGGGAAAACACTTAAAAAGAGTTCTGTAGTTAGAGGAAGTGGAATTGAGACCCCTTTTAGTGAAAAGCCGTCAAATCCAAAACAAATTGCTCGGCATATAGCAAAACATGTCAGAGAAAGTGTTACACGGGACCTTGGAATGAATCTACTCCGGTCAGAATCAACACGATCATATAGAAGCGAGATTCAGTTAAAAGGATCAGATTCTCAAGAGTTCATAAACAGGGGTACTGGGACATTCTTATCAGAAAGACTGAGGAACGTTCTCAAGAGAGGAACACATTCTCTGGATGTTCCCTTAGTGGTTAGTGGCAGCTGTGAATCACCTCTCTTAGATAATGAGAAAATCAGACTAGAAGAAGTGGGAGATACCTCACAAGCTGGAACTTTGCCTAGCTACTGGGAAATTGTGAGAGATGATCAAGAAATGCAACCTAGATCTTTCAGGCACGGATATGATGATGGAGTGCTTCATAGAGAATTGTCTCCTAGGAACCTAATTAGGTCTTTATCGGCTCCTGTATCAGGAACGTCATTTGGTAAGCTTCTCCTCGAGGACCGCCACATTTTAACTGGTGCTCATATCAGGAGGAAGCATGAATCCCTTGAAAATGTGACAATGGAGTCGAAAAAACTGAAGAAAGAAAGATTTAATATCAAAGAGAAAGTTTCTAACTTCAGGTATAGTTTCGCTCTTAGGGGAAGGCTATTCGGCAAAAAGCTTCAGTCAATGGTGGAATCACAAGGTTTTGAGAAGGATTTTGTAAAGGAAATCATGAGTGGACCACCAGTTGTTAGGAACTTTGGTGAAAGACACATAATGGTACTATTCAGTTCATTGTTTCGTCATTTTGTATATCCTTTTGTTGTCCAAAGGACTTATCTTTGATTGTCTGATCTTAGGAGAACTCAACCGAGGTGCCTCCAAGCCCTGCATCTGTGTGCAGCAGTGCTCAAGAAGAGTTCTGGAGGCCAGTGGATTATCTCAGTCCAGTATCAACATCTGATGTCACTCCAGGAGAAGATAGTACGATGACAGAGGTTTTCAAAGAAATCAGCTCTAATCTGAATGGTATAGAAACAATTGCTTTCTTTCTTCCATTCATGATGATGCATGAACTTATTTAACTCATGAGTTTTCTGCGATTTGATTTCAGCAAACTATTCCAGGCTTTTACACATAATTTTACATTGTTTCTTTCCCTTGTTTTATTCGAAGTGTTGACTTATTTTTCTTAATAGCTAGCTTTTCCTTTTTGTTGAATATGCAGAGCTGCGGAGGCAACTAAGTCAGCTGGAGTCCAATGAGCCGGAAGAGACAACAACTGAACAGGAGACTAGTGAGTTGATAGTGGTTGATGTGGAGGATAAGCTACAAGCTTACACAAGGGATTTGCTAGTTGCTTCGGGGTTGTACGATGGATCATGTGGTAAATGTTTTACAAGATGGGATCCACTTGCAAAGCCAATCAGCAAATCAGTGTTTGAGAAAGTTGAAGAATCTCATAGAAACATGGCCAAGGATAATGAAAATAGTAACAGAGATGAAAATGAGAAGAAGGTAGATCACAGAATGTTATATGATTTATTGAACGAAGCACTTTCAAGTGTACTTGGACCCCCAGTGACAATGTCAAGATTCAGAAGAAAGATCACAAGTTCCTCCATGGTGCCACCACTACGAGGAAGGAAATTATTGGAGAGTGTATGGGAGATGATCCGCGTGGATTTATATCTCCCAAATGAGAAATGCTACCACTCACTAGATAGTTTGGTGGGCAAGAATCTGGAAACCAGTCCTTGGTTGAGCTTGATGGACGAGGAGGTTAACGATTTGGGAAAAGAGATGGAAGGTCTGATAGTGGGAGATCTGATAGAGGAAATAGTGAAAGAAATTGATTTGTAATTGTGTTTGAGTTAGTACATTTTTCTCAAGTGTTGAGAGATGAGAAGGTCAATTAGATGATGTTAGATAGGTGATGGGAGTACATATGGAGGCAAATATACAAATGATCAACATATGGCTATGTCCTGAACTTGGGGAATGCCAGGTGATTTGCTGGAGTAGGAGATTTACTGTTCATGTGTATATATATCTGTATGTGTTTGTAAATGAGTCTTTTTTTTTTTTTTGTTCTCTCAAATCTATAAATGAGTTAAATACATTATACTGACACAGAAATACCCAAATACTCCCCATAACTAATAAAGGAAAAAAAAAAAAAAAAAGGAGAGAGAGAGAGAAGTGAAATTATGAAAGTGAATTGTCTCATGGGACTAAGAAGATATATTTGATCTCTAATTACAGCAGGCAGCAGCAGCAGCAGCAAAGAGATTCCATGTTGCTTGGAAACACTAACCTCATAGCTGGACTTGAACGCTGAGCTCCTACCGACATAGACCATGTTTATCCATCTGCTTGTGAAGTTTCTCCAACTTGACAAGACGGATGGTGGTTGGTCGCCCAAGAGCACACTTCATAAAAAGAAAAATTCACATGTTATTTAACATGAGCTGTTTCTCTCTCTTTACACGAATATGCAGACACACTGAGACCCACAAAATATTTTCACTCTCAATATTAATTCAGACATATTACTTGAAAACAA
>CAOGCB011220237.1:0-11019 GCA_948266635.1 Cnidoscolus chayamansa | reverse complement strand
ATACATTGGGGAAGCTCTTGTACTTGGGTACCTTTCAAGTTCAGATATCTCAAGTTGAATAAAGTCTCCAACCCATCAGGCAATTTCTCAATCCTAACATCTTCCAAATCCAAGACCCTCAACAGTTTGGATTTAGATAGCAATTCAGTCGAGAAACACGAAGAGTTGGCCGTATTTTAAACGTGTCATTAAAGATTTAATCAGGTTATACAGGTCAATCCAATTAGACCTGCAATTTAAGTGTGTCATAAACGGGTTGACTTGTTTATGACCCCAACCCATTTACTATAAATTCAAATCCGTTTAACTACATATTGAGTCGTATCGTGTAAACGGGTCGTGTCGAAAATTGACAGTTCTAATTAAAATCAATATTTTTGATCTTCCATAAATATTTATACATTATTTCTCACGTAACAATATTTTATAAAAATTAAACAATTTGAGTTTAGATTTATTTTTTAAAAAATTACATCTACAACGCGTTCGGGGCACAGTGAAAATGATTGTAAACATGACCACCTTTCAAGATGACCCGTTGTACACCTCAGACTCGTAAAAAAATCGATCCCGTGAGCAAACTTCAATCTGAAGGCATCTCTAGAATACCCATTCACCGCTGGTTATAGATTTTATGACAGTTTGTTAGAATTCTTCTCCAATTTTCCAATATCAATCAATTAAATATCGACCATCCAATCGACATCTTTACTGCCCAGTCTCTAATCGAGGCATACTTGTTGTCGAAATGAAGCTAGCATCAATTGGATAGTGATGATCAGTTTTGATCATGAAAAAAGATTATCGGTTGGTTGAAAATAGTCGCAAAAGGTAGTGATGGCCCATCGTTGATCTCCTTGCTCCGCCCACCATTCGGTGTACCTTTGGTCGAAAAAGAAAGCCAATGATGCCAGGAGATGAACACCAGTGAGATCATCACCATTGGTTGCCGGAATCAGCCAAAAAGTCACCTAAAAGCTACAACATTCTCTCTCCTCCATCTCGCCGAAACGACCACCATTTTGAGCGCCATTGGTTCCATCTGAAAACTGACATCGAGAGGAATCAAATATCAGTTGTCTCACCTAATTTGGCCATCAGAATCGGCCAGAATCATAGCCCGAAGTTGGTGGTGTCGCGCCTCCTTCCCGCACCCGTCGCAGCCATTGCCATGTCTCTATCCCCGCTTGTCAGTCGCTGCTGGTGACTTGGGGAGGGAGGTTGTCATGGTCATGGCTTCTTGGTCACTATCAGTCAGTGGGGAAAGGGAAATGGGAGGGAATGGAAAGAAAGAAAGGAGAGAGAGAGAGAACGGGAAATGGTGTGGCGGTGGTCTTTGATGAATTTAGACACTTTTAGCGGCTACATTCATTGAAGCCTGTATGAGCATAAATATATATAGGAAAATTATCACTTTAAATTCAAAACTTATAATAATGTTACAATTTGGTTTATATTTGCTTTAATTCTAATTTTACATAACTTCAAATTTTAAACCATTCTATAAGGTAAGATTTAAAAAAATATATATTTTTATTGAATATTCAGAAATATTGAGATTCATAAAATCAATTTTTTGTTCCATCACCGGAAGTAATTAGTTTGATGTTTACAAAAATTAAAATTAAACAATGTCTTAAATAAATTAATAATGTAAAATTCATTTTATATAAAAAAAAAATTTAAATTTCAAATTTCTCTAGATTATAATAAAAATAAAATATTACAAAAACAAATAATTAAAAATATAATAAAAATTCAGGTTGTTACGGTGCAAATAGAGCAACTATGAATAACAGAGTTTGCATCAAATGATCAAATTATACAAACGATGAGTATGATGACTACGGAGAATTGGTGGAAATAGTGACAGCTGAGCAATAAAGCAAATTTTCCTTTTTTAATTGTGAATGATTCGACCTTAATATAAATGTTGGCGCAAAAGTTCATAAAACGTACAAATTCATCGATGTGAATCATAAATGACATTTTCATAAGTATGAGTCTTTTGTTTTGTCAGTTCAAGCTACACAAGTCATATACACTCTATATCCAACCATAAATCGCGACAAAGTTGATTGGTTGGCTGCCATCAAGGTGAAAGCAAGACATTTTCTTCAATACCAATTACAAAAAACACAACCTCAAGACAATGCATTTCAGCAAGATAATATGGAACACACTGTAGTGAATGGTGATGTTGAATATTCACAGCAAAATTTAAGTGATCCATCTAGTAGTGTTATTGAAATTGATAATGGTGAGGAAAATGTTGAAGAAGATACATTAAAAGAATCAGAATCAAATGATGATTTTAATGATTGTGATATTAATAATCAAATAAAGTAGTTTCTGTATTTGTTTTGTTTTGACATGCTCCTAAATCCTATTTCAGATTTTTCACTTGACATTCTTTGTGACCCTAGAAGCAAGTCTTTTTCCTTTTGTGAATGTAGACAAATCATTTGTCAATATTTTTATCTGTTTCTTAAGATTTTAATTTTTCTTAAGAAGCATTTCACAGTTTTTTCTTGACTTTTCTAGATTGATTTTCTATTCACCTAGTTGAATTCTAAGATTCATTTTCCTTTTAAACTTTTGCCAAGGAATTTAGCTCATAGTGTCTCATTTTCTAATTTTAGATGACTTTTTTGTTGTTTTTGTATTCATCATAGACTCTAGCAAAGGCAATTTCTAATTCTTTAACATTTGGAGAGTCAAAATCAGTTACCCCATGATTAGTTCTGATTGAGCATCTTCTCTATCAGAGAGCTCTTCTCTTTCAGAGAGCTCTTCAAATGCCATTCTACAGATTTCTGCATCTTCTCTTTCATCTTCTGTAGAGCTTGTATCTAAAGCAGTCTATACAGCAGCTAAAGCCCTTTTCCCTTTGTCTTCTTTGCTCCTTTTCTTCTTCAGTCTTGGACAATTAGGTATAATGTGTTCTGGCTTATTGCACTCATAACAGACTAACTCTTTCAATTCTTTTTGAGCAAGAGAAGTTGCATCCTCTTTTGGAATATATTTCTTGGAAAATTTCTTGTATCTTTTTCCTCCTTTTTTGAATGCCCTTCTGAATCTTTTGGCTAACATAGCCATTTCTTCATCATCACTAGAACAACTTGAAGAATCAGATTGTCTAGACTTCAATGCTACTAATTTGGACTTCTCTTCTGCTACTTTATCTACCTTTAAGGCTATATTTTTCTGTTTTTTTTTTTCTGAAGAGTCCTTCTTAAACATCATCTCATGAGCTATTAGTGATCCAATTAGCTCATCATAGGTGAAACTTGAGAAATCTTTGGTATCAAATATAACTGTAGTTTTAGCTTCCCAAGACTATAGCAGTTACCTTAGGATATTCTTTACTAGCTCTTCTTCATTAAATCTTTTTCCTAGTGCTTTCAGGAGATTAACTAAGTTAGTGAATCTGGTACTCATATCAGCAATTGATTCTCTTGGTTTCATCTCAAATAGTTCATAATCTCTTAGCAGCATATTGGCTTTGGACTCCTTGACTTGATTTGTTTCTTCATGTGTAACTTCAAGTTTGTCACAAATTTATTTTGCTGAATTACAACTAGATATACGGTTATATTCATTTAAATCTAGAGCATAATATAAAATATTTATAGCCTTTGCATTAGTTGAAATTATTCTCCAATCATTATTAGTGTATTCTGCTTCTGTCTTAGGAACATGAGCTTTACCTTCTTCAATTTTCATAGGAATGATTTTGTCATATCAAAAATTAATAGTCATAGAAAATAAATATCAACTTTTTAGCAGCCTTATGAAATAATAGCGATAACATAAATTTATCATAATATTAATATTTTTATATTTACAGACTCAAAATATAAAATTGCGTTATTTACATTATTTACATCTCAAAATAAAATTCTTAGTACATGCCAAAATTTCTTCAAAAATAACTACGTACGTCACAATACTCGCTGTCATGTCTCTGCAGCCTCCACAAATCACGGCCTCTGAGGACTGATACATGCGTGTGGCAAAAACTGACACACTGAGCATTTTTTTTCTCAATGAGTGTAGATAATAACAATAACATAATATTCATTATAATTAAATTCTCATACAGAATCATTCATTCAGAAGTTATGTAAGCCATTTCGTATATCGAGTTCTAATAATACTTTTCAGTCAATTCTCTAATAGTATAAATAGAAATTTCCAATTATTTGTTCAATTCATAATTTTAGTCGCAATTTATTTGATTCACAATGTGATTCACAATTTACTATTTATTCAACTCATAATTCTCATATTTATTCAATTTTACAATTCTCATATTTATTCAATTCACATAATATAAATTTAGCCTAAGAATATTATGCAGATACGATCATCAGTCATAGACCACATATTGACCGAAGTCGCTCAATCAAATACGTTTGGGCTGAAGCCACTCAGTCAAATACGTTTGGGCCGAAGCCACTCGGTTGATCAAACCGTCAATCATTGTGGTAAGCATATCAAGCTTAAATCACTCGAGGTACCTCATTGTACACCTACCCATCAGGGTACCTCACTATATCCCTGGTATCACATGTAGTAGATCTGCAGATCAATGACATGTCATAACTATATACTAATATCGTTTTCTAACACAATAAATCTTAGAGAGATAATGATCTATTTATTAATTTCATCACATTTCCTTATATTTATTTCATCTTGAAAACATTTCATTACTTTAAAAAATTTATAGTATATACGTTACTATCTCAATAATATATATTTTCTTTATTCTTTTATAAAATTTTAAGACTCAATCCATACTTTTTATTTTTACCACTTCCTTTTCTTATTTTAAAATATTAATGTTATATTTCTTATTTGGTCAATTTAATATTTCTAGTAATATTTAACCAACTGTATTTAATTTAATTTTCATAATTTGAAAATTCTCGTAACTTTACTATACTGTACTTAATTATTTATCTATATTCTTTTATAAATTCTTTATTTATAATTGATTCTTCTACTTAAATTAGGGTTATCTATTCTTACCAAAAAGTTCAATTAATTCTAAAAAAAAATTCTTATTAATTTTTTAGGTAAATTTCCAATATTATTTAATTTACCAAATTTTTTTGTCATTTAAATTTTTATCCATAAATTTCAGTAATTTAGGTATGATTTATGTCTATGGTCATTATTAGTCCCTATGGTCATTACAATTTGGTCCTAAGTTCTTTATGATTTAATCATTTTGGTCCATAATTATTTTTATCCATAAATTTAAATATTTTATATTTAATACCTACTTAAATTTTCTGTCTAAAATTACTGCCCAATATTTAAAATTGGGATCTTAAGGCAAATTACAATTTGGTCCTAAATTTCTATAATTTATTCATTTCAGTCCTTATTTTTTCCCGATTTTTATTTAGGCAAATTTTTATGTTCTATTTGCATGAATCTAACCCATAAATTTTCCAGACTTACTGTCCCAAATATATTTGTCATTTTTTATTTTGGTCCTTGGATTTCCCAAATAGTCCATTTTCGTCCTTTAATTAAAATTTCAGTTTTGGTCCTTGTAAACCAAGTCCTTTTAATTTATTTATGTCTATACATCTACTGTCTATATTCATTTTTAAATTTATACATTTGGTCTTTAATGAAAATTTCATATTTGTTCACAAAATAATTTTTTTGTCCAAGTAGGTCCTTTATATCCGCCATTTTTCATCTTTGTTTTTTGCGTGGGGATTAAATCCTCCATTTTTTTCATCAATTCATTCACACATATACATGGTTAATATACAATCATTCTCATTTAAATACATTTTCTTTTTCCAAATAAAATCTATCCATACAAACCATCCCAAAATCACTCAAAATCAACATGCAATCACATTATTTTATGTATATCACTTAACTTTTTTGTGTATTAAGTTTTTCACTTTATTTAGAGTCATTCGTCCTTGGTTTGCTTGTCCAAATTTCTATCCAAACCAAATTTTGGACAGTCTTTGATCTCTCTTGGAGGAAGGACACCAAAGTTACAAAAATAAGCATAAGATCATGACATGCATGATCATCAAAGAAGGGAAAACTTACTCAACTTTGGGATAAGTTTTACTAACTTTTTTCTTATGCTTTTCTTGTCCAAAATGTGGTGGTTTCTTCTTCTCCAACTAGCTCATAGAATGGATAAAAGAAAATGGAGGAAGGAAGGAGCTTTGGTCACCTTGTAATGAGAGATCTCATTCATTTTGGTCTCCAAATGATGGATTTTACTTTCCTTTTTGGTCTAGTTTACTTAGGGATTTAAAAGGGAAGACATGCAAGATGGTTTGGGTGGAAAAAAGAGGAGAAGAAAATCTAGGTTTTGGGGGAAGAATGAGGTCTTAGTGTGAGGAAGGAGAAGCTGCTGAGAATTTCCTTTCAAATGAGCCATTTAATCCAATTTTTATCACTTATATACTAATTCACTTCTCTTTGGGCTACACTATTTATAATTCAGGTTTTGAGCTAAATTGGGAGCCCAAAACTCATCACCATGGCCGACTATTTCTCTCATAGTTTCGGTCCAGCCCAATTTTCTTCATGGGTTTGGTCCAACCCAATTTCCTAATGGGTTTGGTCCAACCCAATTTCCTATCTTGGTCCATTTTATTTTCAACTTTTGAACATATCTCTTTGTTTAATTATTTTGACCAGTTTAGATTTTGTTTTGGATAAAGTACAAAATATGAAAGTTGTAGCCAACATCCTAAATAAGATTCATGTAAAAATTCATAATTTTATCTGGTCAATAAGGCTTCCAAATAAAAATAAAACAGATTGCCCTATGTCAAAATTCAGTAATTAGGCGGTTTCGACCTTTACTTGTTCTCACTGTATGTTCATGCCTCAAACTATAAAATTTGGTAAAATGGTATTCTAAACATTTGTAGCCAACATTCCCAGATTTCTATTGGTATATTATTATTCATTATTTTTAGAAATCACTTGGTTCTCCAAAATAGGAACACAACACAAATGTTTTCACTATCATGTTTCAGGTTATTTTCACATGAATTATTTAATTAAAATTCATAGATGATAAAAATATTTTATATTAAATTGTATATTCACATTTTGTATATTACATATAAATTTCGGGATATTACAGAAAAGACAATTTTGTATAATTCTCCATGCATTATCTACAAATTGAATAAAATTTCTCATCTTTGTTTTCTAGAATGAATAATTTGATCCATTAAACAAGGGAGGTCTGGTGATTGTTTGAAGTACTAGCCATTCTAGGATCTCTTTAAGGTTGTAAGACCTTTAGCAATAAAGTCAAGCTCTGATACTAATTTATTGTCCTAACAATAAATGACCAAGAGAGGGTGAATTTGTTATCTTAAAATAGTATAATACAAAATTAGCTAGTTAATTTTTAGTCTGTGAAAAAATTATTGTTCACATTACTGTTTACACTAAAATTAGCTAGGACTCAGGTTTACTAATTTTGGCATTCACTTTAATGAATTCTCAATATAATCAAATAAACATCAATATTTTTCATTCAGTAATCTCAGAACATATTCATAAATAATCAAATACAAAAGATTAGGGAAGAGAAATTCAAATACTGAAATTTATAGTGGTTTGGCAAAATAGCCTACGTCTACTCTTCTCAAGCTTTCTCTTAAGATCTTTACTCCACTATCTATCTCTTTTAACAGGCAAGAGATGAACCAATTATAATCCTTCAAGCTTCCTATGTGCTCAAAAAAACCTTTATAAGTTTGATGTCCCCTCAAACTTCTTTAAGCTTGCTAGGTGCTTAATGACCTCTTTCAAGTGATGTCCGCTCACTTGAATACAATTAATATTAGAATTTGAATTTTCAAAAGTAATCACTCCCTTTTAACAATTACAAATGAATGCTATAAGAAGAGAGAGAGAATTTGCTAATGAAGCTCAAGGTCATGTGAAAGCTATGAAATAAATGCTCTTTGAATGCTTAAATTTTTCACTTTCATTTTTCAAAAATTGAAGTAAATGCATGCTTATATACCCAAGTTTATGCTCAATAGTTTTTAAGACAAAAGGACAGCCAACGGTTGGAAAACTAGTCGTTACACTATTGCAGATTGTGCAGCAGTCTACGTAGTCAGGCTACTGTCAGTGCTAAGTCCAGTCTTTCTCAAAATTAGCTTGCTAAAAATATTTTGAATTAGAAAGTAGTTAGCTAATTTTGAAAACATAGCATGCTAAATTTTGAAAGTAGTTCTCTAATTTTATATTTCTGTTAAGATTGAAAAAGACTTATTCTAAAATTATTTAGCTAATTTTAATCCTTGAGTTAAAATTAGATATCTAATTTTACCAGCTTTCAAACTCAATTTTCTTGAATTTTAGAAACATATTTTGAAAATATTGAAAATCTATTTATAAATGAGAAATTATTGGCAGTTCTAAATCTCATTTCTCTTACAAATTTTTTTGCCTAGAATCTCATGTCTTTATCTTGTCTTTCATGACTCTTCACGATATTTCTTTGTCTTCATGATATGCTCTTTTTCTACTTTTTCTTTCTTTTGGCTTACTTTCTCTATTCGATATGAAATTCTTGAAAAGTCATTAGCATGTATCACTAAATTTTGTTATCATTAAAATAGGTTTTCTCCTTATGGGGTCAACATCAATAAAATGACTTAGAAAAGGGAAATGAAGGTAGTTGAAAGGTGCTACTGAGGGATTTTCTCAACTTAGTAAAGGACAAACAATGAACAGAATGATGAGATCCAAGGCATCAGTTGACTAGGTCAATAAAATGACTGAATAGTTGATGGAAGCAACTGAGGCATCAATACGACTAAGTAATGTAAGATGGTACCGAAGGATACTTGAAGAGTATCATTCAGTATAGGTTATAGTTTGGTACCAAGGATAACCAAACAGTAACTTGAAAATAAAGTAAAATGAATGAAATGAATGGGGGAGTATGGGAACATGTTTAAGAGTCTAGAAAAGGTGTATATGTCTTGTCTCTAATCCATAGCTGCTAATGTAGGACCAGACTTAGGGAACCAGAGGCAACAACAGTTGGACTGAATTGTGAAGACACAATTGTCCACGTGATTAGATGCTAATGCTTTCACACTGTATGACATAAAATTATTTTATCGCATATACATGCATCATGATGTTTATGTTGCTTACATTAGCACCACAAGATATGTTACATTACTTATATATGATATGTGATATTTATGATTCAGTGACTTATGTATGAGTCATAGACTTCAATAATTTGATGAATTTTATGAAATGAAATGAAAGGTATGAGCAACCAAATTGGTTGAAATGAGCAACTCGGCACCAGTATATGGTAAGACAAAAATGGCTGAAATGAGCTTTTTGGCACTATAGTTATTGGTACAATGAAGGTCCGAGGGTATGCTTCGGCTACCTGGGTTTAATGTTAATGAAGTCTTGAGGAGTTGCCTCGACAACCGAGCACCGAAGTCTATAGGGACAAAATCACCTTACTTGCAAAGTTATGTGAATTGTTTGAAGTTGATGCATTCTACTAGCATGCAAACCTATGTTTTATGTATGATTATTTTCTTTATCTACTGATGAAGCTATTTCAAAATAGCTCACACCCTTTTTATGCCAACTTTCCATCCCCTCTCCGTTCGTTCGATTTTCACAAGGTTGAGATGATGACTCTAAGGAATTGACATAGATTGAAAATTATATAATAGATGTTATTGTCTTAGATTAAAATATCATGTAATAGAATATGTAAAAAAAAATAGAACATAACTACTTTTGTTAGACGTAGGTTGTATGGCCACCTTGGTGATGAAGATTTATTCTTTCATATGATGCTTTATGCCTTATGCAATTATGATGCATGAATGTATAAAATGTTATGTATGTATAAGAATGCATGTTTAAATGAATGAATGCATAATGAATGGTAATGTGATGAATTGAAATGTATGAAATGAAAAGAAATCGCTAAAAAATTATGACATAGAAATAGTATAAGATATATATACTTATTAGGGTTTCGGTCACCTTTAGATGGTCAGAAATTTAACGCCATTAGCAATCGGATGTGGCAAGGCTTTTATAGTTAGAGATGGACATGCTAATGCTTGAAGCCATTCTTTGTTGTTTAGAGAAAAAGAACTTTCAAGTTGAAGATTTCAATGTTTCAGTGAGAAATCCATGTTGGTTTTCTCTCGTTCACAAGCTCTCAAAAGCCATAAAGTGACTCTGATACTACTGATGGTTCTAAGAAGGAAATAACAGAAAACATAGAGGAAATTATAGGTAAGGAAATTCTCATTTAATTTCATTTACAAAAGCAATTTTATACAAGTTATCAAGGACATTTGTCTCCCTTAGTTTTGAGACTACCACACATTATTACAATATTTTAAACTACAAAATATCCCATAAAATAGCATTTGATTAATACCTATTATTGTGCAGTAATTATATTAACATATGACACAAACCCTTTTTATAGTCTAGTAATATAGCATTTTAATTAGTCCATTTTATTGTTCAAAAGGTCAAACCTTAGTGAAAGAGGAATGAACAAATATCATATATGTTTCAGAATGTATTTTACAGTCCAAATAGGAAGGGCCACTATACTGCCTAAAAGTAATCATAGAAGCAGAACACATCAAATCCAGAAAACTGCAGAAGCAGCCATTAAAACACAAACAGCAGGCTGCACTTGATGAGTTGCATTATAGAAGGATGCAGAAGAGGCTACGATTGAAGAAAAAGTAGGTCAATGAAATTAAATACCAACTTGGTTTGTTGCAAAAGGGTAAATCAAATTGATGGCTTGGATTACAAAAGAAATGTTTCCTCCGATGGCTAAATTGACCACTATAAGGATTCTGATTGCTCTTGCCACATCTAACCAATGGCCTATATGTCAGTTGGACATCAACAATGCTTTTCTTCATGGTTTTTAGATGAGGAAGTATATATGGTGTCTCCTCAATGGTATGA
>CAOGCB011219875.1:0-14360 GCA_948266635.1 Cnidoscolus chayamansa | reverse complement strand
CACATTAACCATTTTTACACCTAGCTTGAACTCTCATAAAAACTTGTCAAATTTGCACAATTAGATTTTCTCAACAACAATGTGATAAACTATTGTCAGAACTTATATCTTCAAGCATAAAGGATACACACTTTCTATATTCAATATAATTCAAGCATCAAAGTTGATAAACATAATAATAATATGCAAAATATATAAAGAAATGAGAATTAGAGAGTTTGAACACAAAATTTATAGTGGTTCGGTTCTAACTAATTTACGTCTACTCATTTCAAATATCCACTTTAAGGTTTCACTTCATTGTTTCCTCCATTTATAGGTAAAAAAAGTCTTCTACAACTTGCAAAACTTCACAAGTATTTACAAAGATGCTAAAAGATCAAGAATAGATTTACAAATTATGCACAATAAATGAACTTTTTAGCTTAAGAAGAAAGAGACTAGAAATTGAACGCAAATAGTATTTGGGCTTTTTTATGCATTCAATAGTTTATAAATAGTGTAGATACGACATATCTATAATTCTAAATCATTTATGACCATTTGGAATTTCTCTAGACCAATAAATTTTATTGTTTAGAAATTTTCTAACTGTTATCTGCAAAACATGGTCTATAACAATTACCAAACTAACAGATTTGCTAATGATTATCAATTTTGCAACACTCCCAAGTTTTTATTTCAACACACTTTTAAGTTTTCAAAGATGTACCCACTAATAAGCTCAATTGAATAAGATATCCACAAAAACATTAAGATGTCAATAATTATTATTATTCAATGTTACCATGTAAAAAATTTAACAATAATCATGCATAAAACACTAGTTATTTTAGGATTATTAATCATCAGTGCTCTTTGTACTTTTTATAATTATTTACATAATTCCAAATCGTGTCTTATTTTGCTTATTAAAAATGGTACACGCCACAATTACACAAGTAGACACAAAAATGATTAAGAACATTTTGCTGAGTCTTAAATTGATTACAAGCTCAACATATCAAAATTACAAATCGTCACTTCGTGGAACGCAATTCTTCTCTGCGCCCTCCAAAAAGAAAAGTAGAAAGAATAATAATGGTTTAAATAAATTCAGACATCATGTGCCAAAACTACGATCTCCAGCATCTCCAAGCCCAGGAACTATAAATCTGAAAAGAAAAAAAAAATCATGAAAAAAACATTTTAATGTCCAAGTTCTGATAAAACTGCAATGTGTGCATAACAGAGACGAGTGCTTACCCTTTGTCATTAACGGTGGGGTCAATAATTCCAGTGTAGACGTGAAGCCTGCAAAATTACATGAAAAAATCTTCATGAATGGTCGAGTTCAAAAACTAGATTGCGAAAAAGTAGTTTATGTGATCTACCCAGGGAACTTCTCACTGAGCTTCTGAAGGGCTGGAGGAGCAGCAATTGCAGATATCTGTTGCAAATTCACCAGGGTACTAATCAAACTTCAAAGATTGAGAAAGGAAATATATGAAGTACCTGCTCTCTAACTTTGTATAAGTAGTTATAAAATAGATGAAGCAAATAACGTTCATTTGGTACTAATCAAACTTCAAAGATTGAGAAAGGAAATATATGAAGTACCTGCTCTCTAACTTTGTATAAGTAGTTATAAAATAGATGAAGCAAATAACATTCATTTGGTACTAATCAAACTTCAAAGATTGAGAAAGGAAATATATGAAGTACCTGCTCTCTAACTTTGTATAAGTAGTTATAAAATAGATGAAGCAAATAACGTTCATTTGATCAGGCTCGAATCAATTAGCAGATTTTTCTAACAGCAAATCCTACATACAAACTCGCATCAATGAAGCATATTAGCAAATCCCACATGTAATTGTCCCATTCAAGCATGAATATTTGTGCATGCACGCACACATATTGTATAATGTTGGATAGAAACAGACAAATTTTGAATTTCATTAAGAAGCACCAGCTCTCTTCTAGCCACAAAAGATGGTCGTAAATCTGCAAGAATTTTTTCCAGGTCGTGAAGCCCTTGTCATGTATGTCTTTTCTCCCCCTTCCACAAGTACAAAACACTTCTGCACACACATTTTTGTTTGCACCTCTTCAGTGTAACATTTGAAATCCTCTTACGGCCTCCTACAAATCATGGCCTCCTACAATCTTTTATTTATGTAGACGGTGTTCATACAATGGATCAATCTACAGATAGCTTGCTAATATGAGAATTACCATCAATTCCACAAATTCTTTTTCAAATATTCCAAGATGATTTTTCTACAACTCCAACATATTACCATTGATAATAATGCAAAAGAAACCACCAACAAGAGTTATGATTCTCCATCTTCTATTCCAAATGGTGAAAGAGAGATGTCATGGAGCAGAATTCTCATCACAGAAATTAGGGAGGAAATAAAGTTTAGGGAGAAGGAATAGTAGAAGACACAAAGAAAGAAATCTGCATTGATATTGATTCTTCAATTAAAATTACGAGTACCAGTGTACCACCCTCCCAATAACAGAAAAGTGAGCTGATGATGATACGCTTGCTAAATCTGTACTGAGCTGCATCAACTCTCGAAAGAAAAATATGGAAATAGAGGCATTATTGTCACTAATGTTGGTATTTTCCAACATTCTTCATCCTTTGACAAATTGCATTGTCTTCTTCTGCCTCTTCCAAATTTCAAATGTGTTCTCTTTGCGTATTATATCCCCACATGATCTCAGCTCATTTATACTATTTCCCGAATTCCAAGACTTTTCTACACCCATCTTCTTCATAACCTTTTATATTGTCTCCTCGATTTGAAATATTCTCAGCAAAAACACCATTCGTATGTTAAACTGCTTCAACAATTCCAACAGCTAAAACACTACCTTCAGTATTATCTCCAGTTATAGTATAGAACAAGACCCAATTTCTTTCCCTGGAGAAGACCACCTTCTTCTAAGTGCAATCAGCAAGTTTAACCCTCTTCCCCAGTATTTCTTCTGAAATATTTTGAAGCTCTAATTTTTGAGATCTTGGATTTACAAGTGAAGCTTGAGAGACATTTCATGCTCAAAACCCTGAATATTCTCATCATCTGCACCATTGACATCATCAGGTTCTTTGCCCTTAAAAGTACCTAATTCATTCTGAGGCAGTATTGATTAATTCCAATATTTTCATGCTCATCTCCATCACCAAGAAAGTTTCCTTGTCGACAAGGAAGACAGTCTACTCCTTAGCCTCACTCTCTTTTGTTCTTTTTTAATTCACTATCATCCCCCAAGAAATCTCAATACCAATGTTGCTTGTTTCTGCATCTTGAATTGGCTTCTTAAAACTTTCCCATTTCCTGTCCAATTTTTCAAGAAACTTTTAATGGTTGCATCATTTCCCTTTTCCACTTGCATTGATTCAACCAAATTTTACAATCTTTGATCCCACTCTTTTAGCATTTCATTTTGCCCTTGAAGGCCTCTATCTAATGTTCACAAAGACTTAATAATTGCTCTTTTTGCCAAGATTGTGTTTCCATGGCTGGTCAGCTTGATTGTAGTCAGATTCTGGTTCTTTCAAGAATTTCAAGGAACAAGTTCTTGAAATGCTGGAAGTGGAATAGAAGAAAACTAGAAAACAAGAGAAGAAAACCATAAAACAATAGAAGAGAATTAACTTCAAGAATTTAAGAAAGAAAGAGGTTTCAGATGAAAGAAAGGAGAGCAGAAACAGGATTTGGCCAAGCAGAAGAAGGAACAACAAGGACAGAAGAAACAGAAAAAGGAAGAAATTTCTGGAAAAGAAGGGAAGAAAATTCAGGGAAGAAAGAGGAAAAATAGAGGAAGAAGGGGAAGAATTCTCAGGAAAGAAGGAAGAAGAAGAAGAGATTCTGTCAAGAAAAAAGAAATTCAAGGGGAAGAAAAGAACTAGAGAAAGGAAGAAGATAGAACAGAAGAAGAAACCTGTAACTTGGGAAGACTACTACTGATCTAGACCTGATTGCCACTCTCAGAAATTCATTTGGAAGCAAAGCCCATACAAGAACAGAGCCCTGATACCAATTGTCATATAGCAAAATTCCCAATCACAGAAATTAGGGAGGAAAAAAAGAAAGATTATGGAGAAGGAATAGAAGAAAATAGAAAGAAAGAAATATAAGTTGATAATGATTATTGAATGAATATTACAAGTACCACCCTCCAATTCATAATAAGCCCTACCTATAACAGAATAACTGCCCTGCTGTGCCTATTACAGTATTTGCCCTTGGTCAACTCCTTCCTTATCCATAACAAAATAATCTTAGGAAAAGCAACAAGATACAAATTAGAAATTAAATCATTTTGTTTCTAAAATGGAAATTCAAATAACTCCATAAGAAGTAAAAGAAGAAAATTGGGGTACAGTAGCTAAGCTAAGCACAACCAACATGAAGCAAGCCTTTGGCACATAAAACTTCTTTTGAAGATAATACTAGCATATAAGTTTTCAGAAATGCAAGAAGGATTTTTTATGAACTAGTTACCACTTTTATTTGTTTGTTCTCAACCCCACGTTCCTTGATGAGGTCAAGTGCTGCCACTATAGTACCCCCTGAAATCAAACAAATATGCCTAAAAATCAAAAGATACATTAAAGTGCTAGAAAAAAAAAAAGGTTCTTGAAAGATGCAACAAAATTTGTGATAATGAAGCATTAAATTTTGGGTGCAAGTATTTACACATCGGATGGACTGACAGGAAATTATGAGAAAAGAAAGGCTTCAATTTTTTTTTTTTTAAGAAAAAGATGAAATTTCATGTTGCCATCACTCTTCTGCCTACATAGTGGCAAAAATGGGTGCACTGAACTAAGCATGAGAAGTAGTTAATTTATGCATACAATCCAAATTTCCCTGTCTAATTATTGTGTCACATTATATAATTCTTTTTCTGTTCATTGTGCTCCTTTACATTGGGAAGAGAATATAACGTTGTCCAAAAGATGAATTCCAATGCTAAATGTTTAGCATAACTTTACAAATTGAAGACTCAGCCCATATATCTTAGCAAGATAATGGGCATTAGGCTTTATTTCTTCAACAGGAAACCACTTCAACTCTAAGGAAGTTGAATTCTATGTTTCCAAAATTAAGAAAAAAAAAAAAAAAAAGAAACGGAAGCATTTCCTGAACTTCTATATACTCATAAGAAGTAAAGACATTTACAAGGGAACTACATAGTCACTAGAACCACAATTAAAATAACCACCTTTGCTGATCATCTCTGGCCATCACCGGTCACCATCGGTTCACAACAGATGCAATTTTCTCTATTACTGTATTGTAAAATGTGAAATTCTTATATGTTTAAATTGTAATAATTCTATATACTGAAAATTAGATTTTCCAATATGAAATAATTACCAATTGATTTTCAATATTATCACCAAATAAAAATTAGATTTTCCAATATGAAATGCTTGCCAATTGATTTTCAAAATTATCACCAAATAACAACAATAAGTTATTTTCCAGAAAATATTTTCCGTAGACAAAATACTTTTCATGAAACAAAGTATTAATGGTTAAACATTTTTGTAGCTGACAAATGAAACTATACTGAGTGTTAGTCCTAATATAATTTCAGGTTGTAGACTCTTAAAGCTGAATTTCCATGCAATGCAAGAATAATAGGATAACTATGACATAATGACAACACAAGCTTGCTTCACTTTCTGATGGCCAATGTCTTGAGAGAAAATGATAAGTAAAGATTATCATCAAGATATGATAAAATTAGAATGGAGTGGCAAGGACTTCATCTAGTGAGAAGCTAAAATTACCTGTTGCCAGCATAGGATCTACCACAAATACTCGCGACTCTTTGGGAAAATTTTCAGGTAACCTAAACGAATTGTAAATGTGAAAGAGTCATACCAACAAGAGGCAATGTTTGGAGACAACAGATAATAAGAACCATTCGATATAAATAGGGTGAAAGGTAAACATTCTTTACTTATGACAGTAAATGCTTACTTGTTCAAATATATTGTTGGTTGAAGTGTCTCCTCGTCTCTGCTAATCCCTTTATTTCCAAAGGAGAAGGGGAGAGGGTTAAACCCATAAACTAAACCAAAACTTCAAAATAAACTAGGTTCATAACAAGCTTACTTTTCGAACAATTAAAAGATTTTCTTCTCTTTGTTTTTTCATTAATTAGATGGGCTACCTATTGGGTGGTATTCTATGCAGTCTGCACCCATTATCACATGAAAGATGGATTTGATCCCAAATATATAGGTGCTAAGTGTAATGATTGTATTATCAATATTATGGTAAACATAATGAAATCTCTAGGAAAAATCCTTCAAGTTACAAGTGCTAATTTATGATGAACGTATGGGCAATCTCATGATAAATGTAATGCAATCTCAAGAGAACAATCATCAATTCTACAACCCTATGATCTTCAGATTATGGATTCATCTTTTCTATAACATATAATACATATAAAAGTACGAATAAAGGGAGAGACACTAAATTACTGAAACAATTATGAACCTCTATAGTTTGAATAACTAATTTACCTTCAATCTAATTATTTTAATTTCAATTATTTACTATCACAATATTTAGAGTTAAAAAAAAGGAATTAATAAGCAATAAATAAGTTATATCAAGTTAAACAAGGATCTCAAGATAAATAAGGAATTTATCAATATTTTAAAATTTTACACACCTTTGTCCTACGAAATCTCAAACACCCACATAACTATTATTATTATTATTTGAAACAATATCTCAATGGAAATGCTGGTGATTCTAGAAGGTAAATGACAAATTTTGAGCCCAAGAACAATTTTTAGTATCCTTTTTAGGTTTTATGAATTCCAAATTTTCCTTAATATAATAGGTTTCCTTATATATAGCCATATAGGGAAACAGCTAGATTTTTTAGGATTGATTTGAAAAATTGTTTACCTACATAATTTATCTATACATCTGAGAGGTCAACTTAATATATTCGGAAAATAGAGCATAGTTAAGCTAGAACATTATTTTAAGGGTGCAAATGCTATTAAAAAAAAAAAAGATTATGTACTGATAAATAAATTATTCTAATACTTCATATTACCTATATCATGATAATATAACGATATAACAATAATCTTTTTTTATTGAATATAACTATATTTACATTTTTATTAATCACCTATAATCAGTAATTTAATTATTGTATTTGAGATCTATTTAGCAATTTCAGTTTATTATTTTTATTGCCAATGTTCTCACCTATTTTTCAACGTTTGCATAACCAATAAACTTATCCTTTTATACTTTACTCTTCACAATTAACAAATCCTATTTAATACATTTGACATTTTAAGAACAAATTTCATTTGCATTTAATCTAAAGATGATAATAAAACTCAATTTTATTTCTTATTTTATCAATAAAACATACGTGTTAACAACGTAACAGGTTCACATGCAAGTTCAACTCAAGTGTACCACAAACAAGTTCATAGAAATTTGTCTACATCAATTAGGGAACTACTTTTACAGCAGTGGCATTGTTTAAACAAATACACTTTACAATGCCATCTTTCACAGCATAATAACTTTTTCTTACCTATATGGTAGGTTTTTGTTGCAGGCAATATTGATGAAGCATGTTCTGCAAGAGCAAGACCAGCTCTCAAGATTGGCACAACCTAGGAAATTAATAGAAGAAAATTTCAGTTAAGGAACCAAAAAGCAGTAGAGAAGCTCCACTAAATTAATAAAACAATCTGTCACCTTTGGATGGAGCAGCACTCCCACCTCGGGTTATATCATTTAAAAATGAATGCGCATACATATCAGGGGAGAGCCAGAATAGTAAAGTAAAAAAAAAAACATATTCGAGTTCGTAACCAGTAAGGCAGTAACCCACCGCCACAGGCTCCCTTGGATCGATAAATTCAACTGAGGCAACACCCATTGGTGACTGAATCTGCCCATTGATGGTAGGCTGGCAGAAAGACCACAGAGAAGTAAGAAGAGAACATCAAAAACCACTTCTAAAATCTAAAGAATAATAATTTTCCTGTCCGCCAAATGCTGATCTTTCTAATTGATCTAGGTGCAATCAAGAAGTGATGGTTAGTGTGTAACTGTGTATGATACTGATTTCATTGGAAACAACAAAAAAAAAGACATAAACCTGATTGTTTTCAAGCATTATTGAAAGTTTGCTACATCTTCTATGACTTTTAAGCTAAGAAGCTCTAACACCATGAGTTACTGATAGTTAGAATTAATTAAAGCAAAACAACACTATCTGATACTTGACAAAATTTAAATCTAATGCCTATTCTGTACCATCAGTAGTTTGTTTGAATTCCCAATGTCCATTTATCATATACTACAGTTACAGACATGATATGTAGTTATGCACATGCACATAGAGAGGATGGAGTTTTAAAAAACCACAAGTTTCATCCTTAAAGTAGGAAGGATATTTATAAGAAAAATATTTGTGAATAAAATTCTAGGTGAAATGCTGATCTTTCTAATTGATCTAGGTGAAATTAAGAAGTGATGGTTAGTGGGTAACTGTGTATGATACTG
Organism: Cnidoscolus chayamansa; assembly: GCA_948266635.1. Taxonomy (NCBI): domain Eukaryota; kingdom Viridiplantae; phylum Streptophyta; class Magnoliopsida; order Malpighiales; family Euphorbiaceae; genus Cnidoscolus; species Cnidoscolus chayamansa. The sequence continues at coordinate 5,790 of CAOGCB011219875.1, read as the reverse complement.
ATTTCATTGGAATCAACAAAAGAAAAGACATAAACCTGAATGTTTACAAGTATTAAGGAAGTTTTCTACATCTTCTATGAATTTAAAAAAAAAAAACCATCCTTAAAGTAGGAAGGATATTTATAAAAAAAATATTTATGAATAAAATTCTAGGCGTCAGTCCAAAGAAATAAGGGAAAGATGACTGGCTTTTATCACTTGCATATATATAACCTTTACCTGAGAGTTATTTACATCAAACTTCTGAATAGACTATATATAGATGTGTACATATATATATTAACAGCACAGAAGAGGGGAAAAAAAACTTACCAACCAATCCCTTGACGCTTCATAAATTAGAAGCCTCCCTAACTCAGCCAAAGCGTTTCCTGCAAAAAATGGAAAGAGAAATTAAAGATTTCAAAACAATAATACAAGACATGGGAAGCATACACAAGGAATAAATGGATGAAAGAAAAACTAAAAGAAAAAACTAGATAAGCCAAAGATTTAAAAAGACCATCATTTGCGACACAAATTGCTCTGGCAGGCTAAAGCTTCTAACATGTCCATTTTGATCTAGCCATGCTCAATACACACATGTGCAGACAGCCACATCAGAATTGTGCTTTCAAAGCATAAGGGCAGCTACATGGATATCATATCCATTAGATAATGGAAGAGTTATCCCAAAAATGGAATGGAAATCTTCCCCTTCCCATTAACAAAATTAGCTAAAAAGTTAAAAACGGCATAACACAGGATCAGACAAATTTTCTGTGCTAGCAGCCAAGCCGTAAGCTAACAAATAGAGCATCCCTCGCCTGCCCACACATATACAAAGACACACTTAAAGAAATACACTTAACTGAAAATTGGGCAAGGAGTTTGCTCGTTTCTAAGAACTGAAACCCAGTGCTTGATCAAGGAATGCGGAGGCACAAACACCTAAGCAATTAAACAAATCAAGTGAATCAATTAACACTCAAGCTAATCCCAATGCTGGCAAAAGAAAAAAACAAAGGAACAAAAATGAACTAACAAGCATTCTATCATCTGAAATCGACTTTTCCTCTGTGGCCATGTGAGACTTCACAGTTAGAAAGCTGCACCGAGAAGGACTGGAACACGACATCTAAAGCAACACAAAAGAATAAGCATAGTCAGTTGAAATTCTCAAAACTGTGGGAGTGAAAGCATCACATGAGCACATGAAAACGCACAAACAGAGCAGAGAGAGAGGATAGCAAGAGAGTAACGGGTTTACTTCAACCTTTTGGGGATTGAGGGACAAAGAAGAAGATGGAAAGAAACTAAGTGTAAGAGGAGAGTTAGGGTTTGGTGGAGAACATTTATACGCTAAACGGGGCGTAGAAGGCGGGCAGCGGAGAGAGAAATTAATGTGAGACGCCATTCATCCGGGAACTTGATCTGCGGAAGTTGTAGAGAGGTTTTACCGTTTTAGAACACTGGATTTGATCTGATCGAAGGGGGGAATGTGGATATGCCAATATGTCTTCGTTTTAATCTTGATGGAACTCTGTTGGGTTTGAGTCCACGGGCTTCAACTAAAAAGTCCAAACAATGAAATCCCTTGGGCTAATGAATTGTCTGCACAGTCATTAGCCCATTCCTAGGCTTCACCGGAGATCGGAGAAGGAAAAGAGAAAGGGTCGTCGCCGGATTATGGCTGACCTGAGAAATCAGTAATTAGAGTCTTGAGCCAGGAAAAAGAGTAGCTATATAGCAAGAAAAGGGAGAGGAACTGTTGTTTTTCTAATTAATTTCCTGAACTTTGTCGGAGCATTTTTGTCCATTTCGAAATCTGAAACTTGCCAAATACATTCTTATGGCATCAAAGAAGAGCAGTGGGAAGCAAGCAACTAGAGAATTAGGTGTACCTAAAGTTTTAAATAATAAATATCATCAACATCTGATTGGATTGGCAAGATCATTAATATTGTAGGTGACAAAGAAGAGGACCCGTCAACACTTTTTACCTATGATGGCTGTAAGATTCTTGGAATCGGCACCTGGTACGAGTGCAAATTCTATTTCTATGACTAATGTTTCGGCTGCGTCGATATCCAGTTCTCATCCTTCATGCAAGATTCAACTTCCAAGAGCCGAGCTTCTTGTAGGAAACAGTTCTGATGGGCTCGCCAACGAATTTGATGTGCATGGTAGCTGGTTGCATTGTGCACTGCAACCATCCTTGAGCACCAGCTGAATGATTTGCATGGATGGTGAAGCGTTGTATTTTCCGACATACCTTGCTACGGTCTAATCTTTCCAAATTGATAATGCTTCTCTACCATACTTGACACTTAAGAAGTATACCTAGAAAGCTTCTCGAAATGCAATAGAGAAGCCAAGAGTCCACCTTTTCTTGTTTGTTAGCGATCTACAAGAGGTCTCATGACGCAAGTCTTTGTTATGGCGCTAGAGAGTTCAAAAGGGATGAACTTAACCAATGGAAGGATTGAATTATATATTTGATTTTTATGAAACTCAGTTTTTTTTTTTATGAATGCTAAAATTGAAATCGACGCATAGAGATTCAGTCGATGATTGTGAATTTGAGCACTAGTGAGTTGATTGTTGAAGATGCAAAATCATGTATTTGTGTTTTTAAGCCCTTGTTTGGATAATTTTTTAGAGAGGAAGGAAATAAAGAGTTTGAAAAAAGAAAAATGAAATAAAAGTAATGAAAATTTTATTTTTCATTGTATGGAAATTAGGGGAAAAAAAAAAGAGAGAGAAAAGTTACTTTTTGAAAATAGTAAATTATCTATTTTTTTCTTAATCATTGTTATTAAAAGAATAATTAGAAGGATAAAAATGTAATGTCATTTATTTTCTACTCATTTTCATTTAAGAGAAAATTAATATTACATATTTTTATTATTTTTCTCTATCATTTTCTCTTTTTTTTCTTCGAAGTAAAAGAGAGAATCTTTTTCTTTTTCATTTATATTTTTCTCTTATCCAAACAAAACATACTAAACGATTAGTCATCTTTATAGATTGTTAAAATCTTATATTTTAGGAAATTTAAATTATTAATTTTTTTTATAGCTTTTATATTTTTAAATTTAATAATTATTTTCACTTCTGTTAATATATAACTATTTAATTTTATAATTTCAAAAAATACAACTAATAACTCAAATCAAAGAAAATTGGTAGCAGTTTCCCAAATTCATTTCATTGATTTTTTTTCCCTGGTCTGTAGCATTATCAAATATTTATTTATTTAGGAAGCTATACAATTTTTTAACAACTGTAACAAAACAAAGGAGCTGCACTTTATAAATCGGGAAAGTTTTCATTAAAAATTTTCTATATATTTTGCATCAATCAAAAGAAAAATAAAGATCAAAACTGGTACACGTTCAATATCAAGTCATCCAGAGATATCCAGGATAGAGACACAATAATAGGAATGTATCCCACAAATTATCTATCGAAGATGACAATTGGACGTTGCGTCTCTTAATCAAAATACGCTTCGTCAACTAAAGCATTTCGGTCATTAGCCATTCTTATCATCCATTAGAAGTGGGGAAAATAATTAGAATAACCCAAATCAGTTCACAAATTCAACTACATGCTCCCCTAACATTAACAGAAGTTCAGACGGTACACATTTCAAAATGAAATAAATTACTAAATGGGCAAGTGTCACTGTCCAGCACATAACCTTGGCAGCATTCCCTGTTGTGCCATTGCACGAAGAGTTACCTTTCCATGAAATTCTTGAGGTTCTTCAACCATAGCAAGTATTCTTTGCTGTCCTTGTTTCTCATGTACTCGAACAAAAAGTTCGTCATGCTAGGTTTGATCCCTCTAACCTCAAGATATTTGTGAAAAGCCTTTTGCAAATTTTCATCCAAATCACTGTTAAAGAGAAGCTGAAAGTTAGTGAAGCATCATAAAAAGGATCAACACAACTATGCTGTCATATCCTACACCAAATACTTACGCAAAGTCAGGTCCTTCATATGCAAGTTGATCTTCAGAATATTCTGAATTCCTAATTGACAAGGTATCGATTGTGATCTCATCTGGGTAAGCAGTGATACCAAACTCCAGAACCTGGCCATTTCCTTTAGAAATGCTTACAACCAGTGGAATGCTTGGCGAGTTAGCTGAGTCCTCAACATTTTTATCCTGGTCATCATCATCATCCTGAAAATCCTCATCTGGAATACTAGGTTCATCAACTTCAACTTTGATTGTCTCATCTTGGAATTTCCTGTTTAGTAATATGGTTCTCTCTCCAGGATTATCTTGGATTTCAAAAGGAAATCCATTTGGGATATCATCTACCTGTTTAGGGATCATTATATAAAATTAAAATGATGTTAGTTACATATGTGAATGTCATATCAAGCACTTGATCAATAATGACAAGTTGAAGAGCACCACTCATGCGTTACATGATTGCATAACTAGCATGCTTGTTTACCCTTGGAAATAGATGTAAAGATCCCAAATTTTAAGATCCTATTCCCATTTTATTTTTGAAAAACTGATAAAAACTAATACTAGTCTTAAGAGTTATACATAAAAAAGTAGATGTATTCTCAATAAGCTTCTAGAATACACCTAAACGTTTACAGAAACAAAGAGACACTGATCACGAAGTATTACAACCCCAAGTGTGGCCATATCTTGAATGATATGAAATAAGAAATTGCAAAACTTGTGCTGAAAAGTGGAAAAAATTACCAAGTTTGATGAAATCATTAATTTATAGAAATAAGGAGGCAAAAATAAATCAAACCAACCAAACTAGATGGTAAACGCAACATGAAATATATGCCCTAAACATATGTTATGCACAATTAACCAACAAATTAGACCATTAAATCAACAAAAATCATGACAGTAAAAAAAAATTTAATATAAAATACAAATTAGAAATGGAATACTGACATCTGTTGGTTGCTCGGCACAATCGATCTCCGATTCAAGGACTCGAATTAGATTCTCATCGGCGCTAGGTTTTGTTGCGGTGACCGTCGAAAATCGCAAAAATGGAACAAAGGCCTGCCGACAAGCCTCGTATCTGAGATTGCGCTTTTCGACAGAGAGAACAGCGGATGTTACTACGCTGGGGAAGGTTCTTTGTGAGGCGGAGCGACTTGCTAGAGGAAGTACAGAGGCTGAGGCTCTGCGAAGAATGAAACGGAACGCCATTTGCAGGTTTAGAAGAAGAGGAGCCGAGGAAACAAGGGTTTTGCAGAGTGAGGGTTTAGAGAGAGGGTTTTGCTGTTGTGCGTTCTTTCAAGGTGTCTTTGGGCCTAATACAGCTGCTTGTCTACGGGCCCTGAAAATTGAGTCTCGCTGCATTTCCTTAGTTACAAGGGGGAAGCCCTCCCCTGTCTAGCTGCATTTCCTTTGGTAAAAAGGTTAATAACCCCTTACCCTAAGGAGCCCCCTACCTAGGGGTGGCCATTTTCCGGTTTTTGGAATCGGAACCGGAGGTTCGAACCGGTCTCAAACCGGAACCGGAACCGGTTCGAACCGGAACCTAACCGAAAATTTTCGGTTAGGTTCCGGTTTTTCCTTTTTATAAAACCGGAACCGACGGTTCGAAAAACCGGTCGGAACCGAATCGAACCGCTGGTTTCCGACCGGTCGAACCGTCGGTTTGAACCGCCGGTTCGAACCGGCGGTTCGACCGTTAGATCAGCATTTTTAATTTTTTTTATTCATTTGAATTTTTTTTTTAAATAATTAAGTTCAAGTTTTTAAAAAAATAAATTTAATTGAAGCATTTTTAATTTTTTAGGTGTATTT
>CAOGCB011219085.1:0-12425 GCA_948266635.1 Cnidoscolus chayamansa | reverse complement strand
AAATAAATAATTAAAATAAAAAAGAAAATAATGCATAAATATATCAAATTTCCACAAATATTACTGATAATTTTCATTTTTTTTAGAACTAGGACAATTTGGAAGGTAGTAATAGACAGAGACTTACGAGCCTTAAATATTGATGCGGATTTAGTTAGTAATAGACTTGAATAGAGGCGTAAAATCCGAGTAATGGAAGGAGTCTAAGGCGTGTGATTGGGATATTACCTGGGAGCTTATTTGTTAGAGGATTCATACAACCGACCCCAACTTGTTTGGGACTAAGGCTTTGTTGTTGTTATTGTTGTTGTTTGTCAATCATAATAAAAAGGATAACCAAAATGAGCAAATAGACTGTGTGGATCTTTAAAAAGTAAAAAAAAAATGAACTTTTGGAGTTAAATGTCCATTGGTTTCTCTTTGCTATTAGATTTTCCAGATTTTGCAACTTTGGTTTTTAAATCATGTTTGCCACTTCTTCTAAATCTTCTAATAAGTTTGGAAATCTATGGTGGTTTGAAGACTTTTTGAGATGAAGATGGTTTAAATAAAGATATTTTAGGTAGGTTTTTTAAAACAGATTTTTACGCTGTGCTTTTTCTAAATCCTTGGATTTAGAAAATGATTAGTAAGAGAAGATGGGTGAGGTAACTCAATCTCAGGTTCTGATGTCATCTTCTACTTGTTCTATTTCCTCTTTAAGTTCCTCATTCAGTTCAATTTCTGGTTCTTCTTGTGATGGTTCTAGTTCAGCTTCAACTATCTCGTCACTTTTGGCTTTATGTTATGGTTTAGACATAGGAAAACTTTCCTTAATATCAGCATTCAGTTCAATTTCACATTCTTTTGTGGAAGTTGGTATGATTCTTAATGAAAATTCTTGAGGTATAATAATTTATAGAGGTCTGTAAATTTTCTCTTTCTATTCTAAGCACCCAATTTTATTTTTCTTTAACGTTTCTATAATTTTGTCATCACCAGTGGTTGCTTCTTAGTGGTCTACACAATATTCCGTAAGGTTCTGCCCCATAATCTCCAAATTTGCTACTAGCCAATAAGTCAAATTTTACTTCAATTTTGTTTAGCTGAAATTGCATATCTTTGTTCCTGATTCTTGAAGATTCATTACCTTTTATAGTAATCTTAGAACCAATTCCAGCAACTCCATGATTATTTTTGATATGCTTTGAATCACTATCATCATTTCATAATTCTTTTTATCAACTTCTTTTCAATAAGCAGATTTTCTTTTCTATTTTAGGAGCAGACTCTTCAAATTTAGGAGCAGAAACAACTTCAGCTTCAATTTTAGTGTCAGGAGCATGAGGTTTAGTGACAATAATAGATACTTGTTTCAATTCATGCTCTGTAATGAAATCATTTTCTACAGAAAAATTACCACCAACAGTAATTTGAAGGGACTTCAGTATCTCTAGATTAGTCTGTCTCAAGTTCTATTATTCTCTAAATTGTGAACCCTCTACTGTGGTGTTATTAAGGACATGATTTTCTTCTTGATCTACATGAGTTTGCTCATAAGATTGATTTTGATTGTCAAATCTTTTTCACATTCCTGTGCAAACAGTTCCTCTATTTTAGTAGAAGGCTTTTCAATTTTAGGAGTAAGAGGTGTAATGGTAAGAACTGGAGCTGACTCCTTTTCTTGGTCATGAACAGAATCACTTGCTGTGGGAAAACTACCAGCAACATCAGTGGGAAGGGATCCCAGTATTTTTCCTTCATTATGTCCAAAGTCCTCTTGTTAGAAGTAGCTTCTTGGTTTGCCTCAAGTTGCTCAGAATGCATATTTGGACCAATTATCAAATCATTTTTTCTTTCAATTCTACCAAGTTGAATAAGCAATCTCTTATTAGCCTAATCCTTGAGGTTTAAAGCTTTAGTTTTGCAACTTCATGGCTATTTCCAGTAAATCCATAACTACCTTGGCAGTACTTTGAATAGTTTTCAACATCTCTAGATTTTTGTCAAGAAGAGTATTGGCCAATTCATCTTTCTCATGTGTGCTTCCCTTTTCACTTTTTGTTTTACTTCTTTGCTACTTTATGAACTGTTTGATTCAGTTTATTTTTCTTTAGATTCCCAACTCTTTCTTTTAATCCTTTCAAAAGAGACCTCATCTTCTGAAGATTCAGAGCTACTATAATAATGTGTAATCTATTTTCCTTCGTCCTTTATTGCTTAAAGTCTCATTTTCACCATTATTGAATGATTTTCTCAGAGCACATATAAGATATGAAAAACACATGTTGAAGAGAAAGGTTGAAGATCATAAAGTGAAATAGGATTTTTGAACTTGATTTTGAAATCGTCAATAAGAAGGAAATAAGGCAGATGATAGATTTCATAAATTTTAGCCAGATGTGCATGAAAATCTTAGAAATCATTGTTGTTTTGGATGAGAATGAAAATATTTTCGAAATCAGCTAACAAAAAGAAATCAATAGAAAATTATCATCAAATTCATCAATCAACTGAAGCAATTATGGTTGTCCAATTTATATTATGCACTTCAACCATTTAAAATAAAGTGTTGTGAAATTCAGGTTTGGATAGCTAACTGGAAACAAATCAAGAATGTAGAAATTACTTAGTGAAGAATATCTCAAACTCAAAACATTATTCACACAACATATTTGCAATAGCATTATAATCCTTAATCACACAATAAAAAGCTAACTAAAATTTAATCACATACAATCAGTACCGCATTTGTCAACTAATTGCAAAATCATCACAATAATCAAAGAATCATCAAAATCATTTATCATCATAAGATAGTCCATTTTTAGTAATTCATAATATGCATGTCATCACACTAACCACATAAACATAAAAAATTGAGGAAAACATAAAATGTTCTTGAGCATGATGTTCCAATTTCAACGATATATTTTTAAGACATAGCAACATCATATCAAGTTCTTAAAATCATAAGATAGCTTATCATATTCACACAACATCTCAACTAACTGAATGAGTTTCATAATATTCAACTTTTGTTTCAGCTATATTTTGCTATATCAGTCATCTCAAGTTCTCTTCTTATCCTGTAGAGATTTTCTTCATTTAAAGGCTTTTGTGAAGATATCAACAAAATGTTTTTCAGTAGGCACAAATTTTAGCCTAATATCTCCATTTTATACAATATCTCTTGTAAAATAATGTTTGATTTTTATATGTTTAGAACTATAATGCTGCACTAGATTCTTGGTTAAATTGATAACATTAATGTTATCACATCTAATGGGAACATGATCAACTTTTAATCCATAATTCTCAAGTTGTTGCTTCATCTAAAGGATTTGATCAACACAAATTCTTGATGCAACATATTCAGTCTCAGATGTAGATAATGTTATTGAGAATTTATTTTTGTTGTGCCTTGAATCTAATGCATATTCTAAGAATTGATAAGTATCTAAAGTGATTTTTCTATGTAGTCTAATATCAGCAAAATCAAGGTCACCATATTTAGCTATCTTCTTAGGATACCAAAGACCTATGGAGGTTGTACAAACAAAATATTTTAAAATTCTTTTTACACCTATCAAGTGAGATTCTTTAGGACATGACTTAAATCTTGCACATAAACACATATTGAGATAAATTTCAGGTTTTGATGCAATCAAATAGAGAAGTGAGCTCATCATACCTCTTTTCAGCCTTTGATCAATTTCTTTACTATTTTCACATTTATCCATTTGATGCTTGTGTTCATTGGAGTACTTAAGCTTTTCAAGTCCTCAAATTTGAAATTCTTTAGCATGTCCTTGATGTATTTTGATCTACATCAATCTCTTGTTATTTTTTATGAAGGATCATGAAGAATGTCTTCTTTTGGATGGTATCTGTGAAATCTCCATCCTTGAGAAGAATCTTTATATTGAGATTCCTGAATTTGCAATTCCTCCACATTTGATTGTTGTTCAAATTCATCTTCAAGTTGTGCATTATTTTCTGGTTGCATGTCCTTATTATTCACTTCAGTATTCTGCTCATTTTCATTGTTTCTACCAAGATCCAGCCTATTAAAAATCTGCTCAATATCATTATCAGCCGAGTCTCTTTTTTCTAAAGAAGAGTCAGTTTCATTAAACACATCATTCACAAATTTTTCAATAGTTAAGCTTTTTCAATTTTAAAAACTGTATAGTCCTTGCTTTTAAAAGTATGCCTTATACAACCTTCGCATCAATTTTTTCTCAAGTTTTCTTTACTTTTCAGTATATAGCTTTTACAACCAAATACTTGAGAATGTGAAACAATGAGTCTTTTGCCTTTCTATAATTCATAAGGAGTTTTATTTAGAATGACTCCAATGGTAACCCTATTCACAATATACCAAGTTGTTTCTTCTCAGAAATATTTAGGAAGCTTTATTCTCATTTAATAGTCCTAGCCATTTTTTGCATTGTTATGTTTTTCCTATCAATATTTTCATAATGTTGAGGTGTTCTTAGAACTAAGAATGAATGAAAAATATCATGTTTTAAGAAAAACTTTTCAAATAGACTATTTTCAAACTCTTCTTATGATCATTCCTCAAGGAGGTGATGTAGAACTCATTTTCATTTTGAACCCTTCTGTAGAGTTTTTCAAATATATCCAAGGTTCTATTTTTATGAGCAAGAAAGGATACCCAAGTATATCTATAATGATCATCCACAATCACAAATGTATAAGCTTTGACATCTAGGCTTGTTGGTGTGATTGGTCCAAACAGGTCAAGGTGTAGCAGTTCTAGAATTCTTGAGGTTATGACTACATTTTTCTGGCTTAAAATTGATCCTTATCTATTTTCTGAACATGACTTGCAGGGATGCCTATTTTCTGAACATGACTTGCAGGGATGATCTTTTTCAAAATTTAGTTTTAGTAAACCTCTAACCATGCTTTTCTTTGAAATTTTAACTATCAAGTGCATACTAACATGTCCAAGCTTTCTATGCAATAACCAACTATTATCATCTAAAATCATGAGATATTTTTCACTATCTTGAAAACAATCTAAATATAGCATGTAACCATTGTCATATCTAGAAGCAATAAACAGAGCATGATCATTTAAGTCAACTATTTCACGGTGAGTAGTAAAGAAGGTTATCTTAAACCTCTTGTCACACAATTGACTTATATTAAAGAAGTTAAATTTCAAATCTGGATTTGAAGCAACATTTTCAATAGGATGATGTACGATTGATTTGGACTCTTCCTTTATCACCAAGTTTGATAAATCTTTCATTTCTCATGATAAGCTTAGTGAGATTATCTTTATCTCCTTTCATAAGCATTGAACATCCACTTATTTACACACCACTTACTTGAGTCCTTTTTATTCTTCAAACAAACCTAAAAACAGTCAACCAATTTTTGGTACCCAAGTCTTTTTGGGTCCTTGAGTGTTAGTGCTATTAGAGAGGGAACTTTTAGGTACCCAAATTTTCTTTACCTTAAGAGAGCATTTCCTGATAGGATAAGAATGAACCACATGACCATTTTCATTACAATGAAAGCAAGTAATATGTGGTAAAGATGAAGATGTAGCTTTAACAAAATAGTTTCTATATTTTCTATGGTTGGAGAAACAACTAAAACCAATTCTTGAATTTTCTCAAGAAATTCTTTGTGAACCAAGAAGCAAGTCTAGATTTTGTTTTCCTTCAATAAATTTTGTCAAATTTGTTGTTAAAGATTTCATTTTATTTTCAAGATGTTTGTTTTTTTTAGAAAGCTCTTCATACTTTTTTCTTGATACTTCCAAATCATTTTTCAGTTCATTGAAAATTTTTATTTGAACTTTGTAAAATTCATTTTGCTTGAGCACATCTTTCAAAGAACTAATTTCTATTCTTAATGAATCATTTTTGGACTTCAAAACTACACATTTTTTCTTGTAAGTTTTTTATTCATCACAGACTTTAGCAAATGTCAACTCTAATTCTTCTACATTAGGAGGATCATATTCAATTACCTCATGTTCATTTATGACTGATGATTCTGGAAATTCCTCTGCAAGAGCCATTCCATAAACTTCAGTGTCTTCTTTTTCATCTTATATTGAACTTGAATCTGAAGCACTCAATACAGCAGTCATAACTATTTTTTCTGTCTTCTTTGCTCTTTTTCTTATTCAATTTTGGACAATTAGGCCTGATATGTCCAGGTCTATTGCATTCATAGCAGACTTCTTTTGTTTGCTCTTTATGTATAGGAGAATTTCGCTCATCTTTAGGAGCAAATTGCTTGAAAATTTTTCTAAACTTCTTTCCATCTTTTCTAATTATTCTTCTCACTTTTTTGGCCAACATAGTTCTTTCTTCATTATTTCTTGAGATGCTAGAAGAACTAGAACATGCTTCCTTCATCTCTTGTGACTTGTTCTTCTCTTCATTTGCCTTTTCTGTATTTGGAGAAATTTCTTGCTTTGCCTTCAAAAGATTGACTAGATCAGTAAATCTAGTATTCATATCAGCAACAGTTTCTCTAGGTTTCATCTCAAAGAGTTCATAGTCTCTAAGTAAGATGTTTACTCTGGACTCTTTGACCTGATTTGTTCCTTCATGAGTTACTTCAAGTTTATCCCAGATTTCCTTTGTTGATTCACAATCGGAAACTTGATTATATACATTTACATCAAGAGCACAATATAAAATGTTGATAGCTTTTTCATTTACATAAATTATTTTCTAATCATTATCATCAAATTCATTTTCTGTTTTAGGTACAAGGGCTTTTTCAAGCTCAAATTTCATGGAAATGTGAGGACCATCTTTAATTACTTTCCATACATTAAAGTTAACAGATTGAATAAAAGTTCTCATCCTAGTTTTCCAAAATGAGTAATTTGTGCCATTAAACAAAAGAAGTCTAGTGATTGAGTGTCCTTCAACTACAGGTGTGGGGACTCCAGTAATGTTGGAAGTACTAGCCATTCTAGGATCTCTCTAAGGTGTTTGAACCTTAAGCAAGAGAGTTAGGCTCTGATACTAATTTATTGTCCCAAGTATAGATGACCCAGAGGGAGTGAATTGGTCACTTTTTCGATTCAATCAAATTTTCAAGTTCTTACTCTAAACTTTTTATGAAAAATTGTGGTTATATACTTTAGAGGTTCTATCTAATTAGCTCTAGGTATACTTGCTTGGTTAATATGATTCTGCAAAAACAAATATCTTGCTAAAATTTAGCCTATAAATAAAGTTACTGTTCACATTACTATTCATATTGAAATTAACAAGGTGTTCAGGTTAACTAAAATTAAGTTGCAACTTAATGAACTTCTAACAACATTTTATCAAACAATAAATTTCTTCAGTTAATCAAGGCAATACATATAAATTGACATTCAAAAGTAAGAGATAAGGTCAAGAGAATTCAAACAAATCAATTTATAGTGGTTCAGCAATGTAGCCTACATCCACTCTTCTCAAACTTCCTCTTGACGCTTTTATCCACTATGATCTCTTTTTCCAGGCAAGAGAACAACCAAGTACATCCACCAAGCTTCCCAGGTGCTTACCTTTAAAAGTTTGATGATCCCACAAACTTCTTTAAGCTTTCACATGTGCTTAGGAACCTTGCAAGTTTGATATCCCCGCAAACTTTTTTAAGCTTTTACAGGTGCTTAACAACCTTTCTAAGTTTTATTTCCCCTCAAACTTCTTTAAGCTTACCAAGGTGCTTAACAACCTCTTCCAAGTGATGTCCCCTCACTTAGACAACCTTAAATAGGTTTTCAAAAGAAAAATAATCACTCTCTTTGAATTGATATACAAATAAATGAACTATGAAGAAGAGAGATGGATCTACCAATGAAGCACAAATTTTCGAATGAAGGCTTTAAAATAAGACTCTCAAAGTTCTCAAAGACGTAGTACTTTCATTGGTTGCAAAATGAAGTAAAAGCTTGTTTATATAAAGGTGATTAAAGTCTCAAAGTCTCTACTGTAAAAGGTGACCAACGACTAGTTAAATCTGACAATATAACCGCTATAGTCTAGAGAAAATTATGCAATCTGAAAGTAGCAAATCTCATTCTAAAATTAGTTTGCTAAAAATAACATCATGTAAAAGTAGTTTGCTAATTTTGAAAGTAGCTTACTAATTTTGAAAGTTGTTTACCAATTTCAATCAACTATTTAAAACTGGTTAGCTAGTTCTAAAATTAGATAGTCTAATTTTAGCATCTTCAGAAACAGGTTTTCTAGTTTTAAAACTTACTTTGAAAATGGTTTTATATATAAGAAGTCTTATTGGCATTTCTACCTCTAAATTCTCTTACATTTGCCCTATGAGAGCACTTGCCTTCTATTCCTAATAATTCTCTTTCTTTGATCTAAAATGCTTGAATAATCATTAGTCTAATTGCATTAAGTTTTGTTATCATCAAAATCAAGTCTTCTCCTTATGGGGTCAACAATATATTTTCATGGTATTGAAATACAACATCTTCAAACAATTCATATAACTTGCACATAGGGTGGTTCAATCCCTATAGACTTTATTGCCCCATTGCAGAGGCAACTCCTTAGGACTTCATTCACTTTAAATTCTAATAGTCAAAGCATACCCTTACACCATGATCTGGGTAGTCGAAGCATACCCTCAGACCTTCATTACCTTTAAGTATAGTGCCAAAAAGCTTCTTTTGGTCATTTTGGTCTTACTATATATTGGTGCCAAGTAGCTCATTTTGGCCAACTTGTTTGTAAATAGCTTTCTATAGCATTTTTGTTAATTCACTATTCATTACATTTGAAGTTTATGGTTCATGCATAAGTCACAGGGTCATCAAATCAAATTTTCATATGCAATGCAATATATATCGTGAAGCTAATGCAAGAAACCTAGCATTATGATTCATGCATATGCTATAAAAAAAATATTATATGTCATACATTTAAAAACATTTAGCATCTACTAACCTGAACAATTGCATCTTCACAATTTCTTATCCAACTATTATTGAATCTGGTTCTCGAAGTCTGGTCCTACATTGACGAACTTAGGATTGGAGACAAGTTATATACACCGTTTCTATACTCTTAGACATATTCCCATAATTTTCTATACATTATTCTTTATTTTAAGTTACTATCCAGCTACATTTGAAACTACAATTGGGACCCGAGAGATATCTTTCACTCTCCTATGATTTTTGAATTATTTCCCTTATTAGTCGAGTGATGCCTTAACTATATCCCTCAGTACCGAACTGTAACTTCATACTAAAAAATACCCCTTTGAGTATCCTTAGGTGCCATCTTATCTTACCTCACCGAGTGATGTCTTAGGTATATCCCTTGATTACTAAGTCATTTCATTGACCAAGTCAACCAAATACCTCAGTTACCTCATTTACTTTTATTCATTTATTTAATTTATTTATTCTTTTTTTAGTCATGAAATGCCTCAATACTACCCTTCAGTCACCCTTATGACTCGGTTCAAAAGCCTAGCTCACAATGACCAGATTGTCGTTCTGTGACTAGAAATTGAGTTTTTCCTAGAAGGTCAAAACTTGCTTCTTTATGTTTCCAGACTATCCCAACACATTAAATTCATATTTCCCACTTGGAAACACATTCTTGAACCTCTAACATCCTCATTTAACTTCAACATCAATATCTAAACACCTACATTGCATTAAACATCAACATTCCTCATTTCATGCTCATCATCAACCTATATTCTGCATTTTCTACATTCTTAATGTAACCACACAATATGTTTCCAATCTCATATGCAACCTTAGACTTTCTAGAGAAGCGTAAATATGATAGGACAAACTTCAAATTTTGAAATACAAACCACTCCAAAAAAAGCCACAAGAGAATTTACAAATTAGTAGACTTTATTGGAATCCATGAGTTTATTAACAATTGTAGTCATAGGATTGGAGAATAGATCAAGTGTGCTCATACAATTTAGATTTCAATCCTGAATTGTTTATGAATGGAACATAGATGGTATGTCTGAGTACAACATTTTAAATTTGCTTCAACAAATAATAATGGCAGCCAATGCATACAATACCTAAATCAGACACTCGAATAGAGCTATTATTGAACTCTTGATTTGGGGATTTTTAAGAAAGCTCACATGGTGGAATTATCATCTCACTAGTCAATAACAATTTAATATTCTAAATTCAATGCAAACACTAAAGTTGGTACATCTCTTCTCGATGAACATATTCAGCCTATCCAATATGCAGTTACAACATTACATGTAACAATCTCTCTACGCTTTGTAGCAGATCCTTCACATCTTAAGGATAAAAATGTTAAACTACTTTCAAATCTCAAATGTAAGAAACTTAGTGATTTTCAATACTATAAAAATACTTTTCTCACTAAGATAATGTTAAGAGAAGCATCTAACAAGCCCTTTTGTAAAGAAAAATTTCTTGCAAAACTCCAGACATTATTAGGAGAAAGAGTAAGGAATAAAATAAAAGGAATCTTTTCAAAATCAAATAACTTACAATTTGTTAACATATGGTGAATTAGTTAGTCTAACACATAAGGAAATATTAAAAATTCGCCAAGATCTAAAACTACAAAAACATTTAAGATGAAAATCCATCAAGAATTAGAATCCTTCTACAAACATTTTAAAATAGGAACAACAAGTTCTAGTCAAGACTGTTGAGGAATTTGTAACAAAAATGCATATAAATACAAATCATTTCATAAATACAAAAAATATTTAAAACTTTAAAATGATTCTTAGTACAAAAATTCAATTCAAATAAA
The DNA here is from genome assembly GCA_948266635.1 of Cnidoscolus chayamansa. Taxonomy (NCBI): domain Eukaryota; kingdom Viridiplantae; phylum Streptophyta; class Magnoliopsida; order Malpighiales; family Euphorbiaceae; genus Cnidoscolus; species Cnidoscolus chayamansa. The sequence continues at coordinate 1,647 of CAOGCB011219085.1, read as the reverse complement.
TATTCAAAAAAAAAGTTATGCTAAAACTAGTAAAACTAAATCTAAAATAAAACTAAAAAACATTACTTGTTACAGAAAGTCCATACTTCTAAGTACTGTCGAATAAATAAAAAACTTCAAAAACTTCAATTGGAAGATGAAGTTATGAAAAAGTAACTACTCTTTTAATTAAATCTTCTGATAACAAAATGAAATTCATACATAAAAGGTGAAGAACCCATACAAATTGATAAGTTAAACACAAGTTCTTATTCTAGTTTTGAGTCTGAACAGGAACCTGACTAGTCTACAAAAGAAATAATTGTAGATAAATATAAACATATTATTGACCCCATAAAGAGAAGATTTGATTTTGATGATAACAAAACTTAATCTAATAGAACTAATGATTGTTCAAGCATTGCAGATCATAGAAAGAGAATTATCAGGAATGGAAGGCAAGTGCATCAATAGAGAAAAGCTTGATAACATGATATGAAGACGAAGTCAAAGAAGATGAAGATTTTCGGTTTCATCTCATAAGGCAAATGTAAGATAATTGAGATATAGAAATACCAATGAGACATCACATGAACAAAAAATATTTTCAAAGTACGTTTTTAGAATTAAGAAAATCGATTTCAGAATATGCTATCTAATTTTAGCTTAAAATTAGCTAATTAATTTTATAATTAGCCTTATGTCTTTGATAGAAAAATGAAGTTAACAAACTACTTTTAAAATTAGCAAACTACTTTTTGTATAAAAATAATTTTAGCAAGCTAATTTCAAACTAAGATTTGCTACTTTCATACTACATGATTTTTAAACAGTAACGGTTATATTGTCAGATTTTACTAGCCGTTGGACACATTTTCCAGCTGAGAGTTTGAGGCTTTAATCACCTCTATAGAAATAAGCTTTTACTTCATTTTGCAACTAATGAAAGTGCTACATCTTTGAGAACTTTAAGAGTCTTGCCTTAAAGCCTTCATTCAACAAACTTGTGCTTCATTGGCAAATCCATCTCTCTTCTTCATAATTCATTTATCTATATATCAGTTCAAAGAGAGTGATTATTCTTCTTTTCAAAACCTATTTAAGATTGTATAAGTGAGGGGACATCACTTGGAAGAGGTCTTTAAGCACCTTTGTATGCTTAAAGAAGTTTGAGGGGAAATCAAACTTAGAGAGGTTAAGCACCTGTGAAAGCTTAAAGAAGTTTGAAGGAAATTCAAACTTATAAAGGTTCTGAAGCACCTATAAAAGCTTAAAGAAGTTGGTGGGATCATCAAGCTTGTAAAGGTTGATCAAGCACCTTAGAAGCTTGATGGATGTACTCGGCTATTCTCTTGCTAGGAAAAAGAGGTCATAGTGTGTTGGGAAAATATCCCTTCTACATGGGGATGTGTCCCTTTTTTTTTTATGTGGATATCATTATTATGAGGGAGATAGAGAGGCATATTTTGAAGGTAGAAAGGCATAAAGAAAAATAGAAGAAGTAAGAGAGAGAAGAGAGCATTTTTCTTCCATTTTCTGCCAGCCTCATTTTCAGTTCGGATCGAAGGCCAAACGAAGTCCGATCGTCCTCAAATTTTAGTATGTTGTTCCTCACACTCTCCTCTTCAAATCCAACGGTCAGTTTTTCATTTTGATGCCCAGAAGATT
>CAOGCB011217479.1:0-15444 GCA_948266635.1 Cnidoscolus chayamansa | reverse complement strand
TAATGAACAAGAAGGAATTTACAAAAATGAAATCACTTCTCGCCTCTATGAGGGCATCACACCTCGAGGAATCTCTTAAGTTGTTGCTGGACTTGATCGTAGGAATGACTCTCGCCTTTCCTTGAAAGTAATGTTTGAATTCTGTTTTTTTCTTCTTTTTCACTTTTATGCTCTGATTGCTTTCTAGATGTCCACTTGATGCTCCCTTTTTGGCTTCTTTTATAGATAAATTAATTATGGAAGTTGTAGAACAGTTTGTTGATCAGTTGGGGCAGTTGTGGCCGATTTTTGCAACTACAAACAGTTGGTCAAGGTGAAGCAACATGACTCCTCGATCAGCCTCTGGTTTCTGCAACTGTCAATGCCGATTCGCGACCAAGAATGGTGGCTTCGCGGGCGCGAATACTTTCTGTCTGGAAATTGGCCCAAGTCGCGGCCGCGAATTGTGATGTCACGACCGCGAATTGTGATGTCGCGACCGCGAAGACTTTCTGCCTGGAAGTTGCTTCAATTCGCGACCGCGAAGCACTTTGGCGTGGGCGCGAATACTTTCTGCCTCTAAGGTCTTCTCTCGGACGCCTTTAATTCGCGACCAAGAACCCTCTTTGTCGCGGTCGCGAATACGTTCTGCCTGTGATGACCAAAACTCACCCTTTTTGATCTATTTTAACTTCAATTCCACCTTCCCTTGTTTATCTCCATGCCTGTATTCATTTTAACCCAAAACTATACAAAAACAAGTGAAACATAACAAAAACATATAAAAATGCACAAATTAACATAGCAAAACGTGGTACTTAAGCAATGCCATCAAAGTACTCCTCACCTTCAACTGTTTCTCAACCTTGATCGCCTTATACATTAACTCCTTAATGTCTACATAATGATGTAGATCAACAATATCAGTGATCTCCCTATTAAACCCACCAATGAATCTAGCCATTATAGCTTTGTCATCCTCTTCTACTTTAGCTCTAATCATGGCCATCTCTATCTCTTTATAGTAATCCTCTACACTTGTGGACCCCTGTGTCAAACTTTGCAATTTTCTATATAAATCCCTGTAGTAATGAGTAGGAATGTACCTTTTCTACATGATAGATTTCATCCCATCCCAAGTGCTGACAGGTCTCTCCCCATATCGCTTCTTGTTCTGAACCAATTGATCCCACCAAACACTAGCATAATCTATGAATTCGACTACTGCAAGTTTAATCTTTTTATCCTCCGTGTAATTATGGCACTCAAATATATGATCAACTTTTTGCTCCATTCTAAGTGTAATTCTGGGTCATTCTTCCATTGAAAAGACGGTATCTTCATATTTATGTTGCCCAAATTGCTATCTCTCCTTTGGGTATTGTCCTTCCCCATCACAAAATTATACTCTGCTAGTTCAATATCTTCTTCCTCCTCCAATGTCACTCCCCTCCTTGGGTGCCTCTCAAATCTGCGACCCACTGAAGTGTTAGCTATGGGCTCCCTATTTTGCTCCATCTTATCTGTTCTCTGATGGACAGGTTCTAACTCAGCCCTCATCATCTTTCTCATCTCACCCAACAATGTATCAAATATCAGCTTATTGTCACCTACTCCCTTCTCTTTGTCAAATGAACTGTGATCAGACATCTTACTGCAACAAAGAATGTTAGTAATAACAATATAAAAATTAAAGGCCTCTCAAGTCACTCCCTTACCTGTTTTCACTCCCAGATGACAATTTCTCTCATGTTTCACACAATTTTGGATTTCTCTTAGTATTAACCTCACCAATCTACTTTTCCTTTGCAAGTTCTTGTTCTAGAACTAACTCAAAGAAATTTCTTCAAATAAACCACTAAGATAAACCAACGTAACAACTCAAAATTCTAATGACAACTAAAAACTACAAACTAAACAATGAACAATTCGCAATTCGGAGGATTAAAACTCTTTTAACAAAATTAACGACAATTGAATATCTATTAGCCGAATGAAAAGTGTAGTTGGGAAAATCAAAATTCTTTTGATACCAACTGAACAATGAAATTTGGAATTGAAGAAAAAGGCAGAGAAGATGGAATACGAAAGCAAACGGTAAGCAAAAATATGAACAAGGATAGATTTTACTTGATTCAATGAACCATGAGCTTTGATACCAAATGACGTGAATCCCAGATATAGATCTAAGACCTAATATCAAAATAGGTTCCAAACCCTAGAATTGAAATTGAATCAATGAGTAGCACATAACTCGACCCTAATCAAACCTGTCAATTATAACCTAAGTTATCAAGGTTGATCTCTCCAAGCATTAGATAAAGAAATCCAAAGCAGTTCTATACGCAAGAACCAAAGGAAGAGAGAGTTATCTCAATCAAATATCATAAAATAAACCCTAATTATGTTTCAGTTGTCAAAAAAGCTATTTATAGACAACCTATCATCCTATCACATAGGTTGGCACCCTAAATACATATATGGCCAACCTAGAAAACAAAATGATAAAGAAATGCAAAACAAATAAATGTTGGCAAGAAGGTCGACGGTGTAGGAAATAAGGACGATGGCCTTCCTTTTAAGGCTGGCGGCCTTTATCGTTGGATGTCGGCCTTCTTGCAATGGATGGCAGGAAGGCCAGCGGCCTAGATTGGTGATTGGAGGCCTTCCCTCATTTGACATCTCGGTCCAATGCTGATGTCTCCCGCTTCATCCCCACTTTGATAAATGATATTCATGGGCTTAGTACTTATGTTAAAGTTGTGTTGAATCACCTCTTGCTCTTGAAGTTCTATAATCAAACCTTGCAGTGCCTCTTCCACTCGCTTGGTCAGTGATCGTGTCATAGGACCCTCGATACCTTGTAAAGGATCATTGGCTTTATCGAACTCCTAAGTATTGGATGTCTCCTAACCGCTGGACATCTCTCGTGTTGTCCCAAGGTTGAGTGACCAAGTGGGGGTGAATTGGTCACTTTTTGACTTTTCTTGAATTTTTAAGTTATTGCTCTAAACTTATGTATAAGTTATGACTAAGTACTTTCAATAAGAGTTCTATCCTAGTTTAAGTGAGCTGTATTAATCAATTATGATAATTGAAGGCAAATTTAACTTAGCTAATTTCTTACTATAGAAAGATTACTATTCATGCTATTATTCACAGAGAACTAAGGATATAAGAAAACAAATCTAGCTTAGCTAATTTCTAGTCTGCTGAAGGAACACTGTTCACACTACTGTTTATGGCAGATAAATAAGAAGGTTTGCTAATTTTGGTTCAACAAATTTTAGATTTTAATGACACTCTTTTAGATTTCAAAAATAATTAAATAATCAATGAAAATAAACTTAATAATCAACAAATTAATGAAGAGTAAGGTTGAGAAAATTCAAACACAAGTTTTATAGTGGTTTGGCTAAAACCAGCCTACGTCCACTCTTCTCAAGCTTCTTCTTGATAATTCCACTATCTATCTCTTTTCTAGGTAAGAGATGAAACCTTTACAGTTCTTCCAAGCTTTACAGGTACTTAGACAACCTCTTCCAGGCTTCACAGGTGCTAGGAAACCTCTTACAAGTTTGAATACTCCTCAAACATCTTTTAGCTCTAAGGTGCTAAAATACCTCTTTCAAGTGATGTACTCTCACTTGAATACAATAAATGTTAAACTCAGAATTCTAAAAAATAAATTCTCTCTTACAAAAATTACAATAGATTGCTATTAAGAAGAGAGAGGATATGCCAATGAAGCATAATGAATGCTTAAAAATGAATGAAAAATCTGCTCAAAAAATTGCTCAATTATATCGTGCATTCATTAGCCTTCACTTGAAGTAAATGCAACTATTTATAGATGAAATTTTGGTCTAAAAAATTTTGGGCAAAGAAGCCACCAACGACTATTTTTCTAGCCGTTGGAATCCTTTTATCAACCGTACATTCTGTGCAAACTGTGCAGTTTGTACTTTTGTCAAGATTCAGTCTAGGCTATTTTCAAAATTAGCTTGGCTAAAATTTTTAACTCTAAAAGTAGCTTAGCTAATTTTGAGAGCAGTAAGCTAATTTCAAAAACTAGTTGGCTAATTTTATTTCCAATAGTTTTATCAGAAAAGTGTAGTCGCAAAACTAGTTAGGCTAATTATTTTTCACATGTGTATTGACAAAGACTTTATCTAAATTAGTTGGCTAATTTTAACTCTTGAGCTAAAATTAAATTAGGTATCTAATTTCAGCTTGTCTTCATTCAAATTTTCTATTCTTAAAAAATCATTTTGAGCATAAGAGAAACTTTTTAATGCATGAGAATCATTGGCATAATCTCACTTCTCTTACATGTTTTCGGCCTAGTTCTCATTTCTTCATATATCTTCGTGATGTTCCTCCTTTCCATGCTCTTTTCATTTCTTCATTCTTTTGATCTTCTTTCACCCTTTGATATGAAATTCTTGAATCATTTGTTAGCACAATTCATTAAGTTTTGTTATCATCAAAATATGTTTTCTCCTTATGGGGTCAACATCCTGATCTTTATCAATGCATGTACTCAAAACTACTTCCCATCACCCCAAAGAAGTTAAAACTCAAGATTACTAAACCTCTTTGAAGATGATTAGTGTGGATGAAGCTTGAGTTCTCAAGATCCCACCAGTGTTCTTGCTACCTAATGGTTTAACCACTTAACTATTTTCCTCCTTAATGAACTTCTTCATTCCTTTGAACAAATTCAACAACTACTTGAAGTTTTCTATTCTTTCCTTTCACTAATTCTTCCTTTCATTCTAGCTTCACTTGCGGTGTCCCGAATGCGAGAGAGAAAACTAGAGAGTGAGTTGTGAGTTTTTCTCAAAAGGTCAAAACTCTCTCCTTTTATAATGAGAGGGTTCGATTCTTGCATTTGGAATCAACCCTAGGTTTGACTCTCTTTTTTCTATATTATTATGTTTCTATATCATGTTTAGTCCTTTATGTTTTCCTCTTTTGCATTTTAGTCCTTCCAAATTTTTAATTTTCATATTAATCCTTGAACTCTTTTAGATTTTCATTTTAAACCTTTGTCAATATTCCATATCAGTTTCCAAATATTCTATGAACATTCCATTCAAAGACTCGGATTCCAACATTGGAAAAGCGTCGGGTGTTATAGATGCTAGTCGAACTTGAGAAAAAAGGGGTAATAAAAGTAGGTTAATTAGTTTAGGTATAAAGTGTTGAATTTTGACACCTTATGCACTTTGAATTTGTTTATTAATGTGTGATGTTAAAATGGTATACATAAATGACTATTAAGTGATATAAAGAAAAGTGGTTGTTAAAATATAGAGTTAAGTGTGTTGGCACAAACAGTTAAAAATTATTTTTGAAATTTCATTTGACCTTAGAATGACATATAATTGTGTTGAATTGTACATATTACATGCAAGGCCACATGAAATTATCTATTTATCATAAAATGTGCATAATGCAATGTACTACATACGGTATGTCCTAAAGGAATAAATGATCGTTAAATGGTACTAGTAAACTTTAGTAGGTATTAGAGTTAGTGTGACACCTACAAACACACCTGGGTAACACCTAACCTTAGAAGGTTATTAATTACATTACAATCATATTAAGGATAGAGCTAAGCACGACTAAGTAGCATTAAGGGAGTTGCTAGCTTGCATCGATGTGCTAGCTTATACATAAAGTTGTTAACTTTTCTAATTAAATTTACTCAGTAAAACATAAAAAGGGCAAAATGGACTAAGAGGTAAGACTGTTTCCGTAAACAGAGGTTGAAGTATAATTTTTTGAAAAGGCCTTGAAATACACATGAAAATTACTTCAATAATACATAAATAAATCTTATTAGGTCAATTTACAAAAATTTTAAGTGGTGGTGCAATGTAGAAATAGAAAGAGCTAAGTAGGTCAATGTAGAATTACCAAAATTATATAGGCAAAACCAATCCTAGGCATCCAAGGTGCTACCCAAACTCATCCTAGCTCTACATTTGTATTTACACATCATAAAGAGAGTGAAAATAAGGATGAATGAGTAGAAAACTACTAGTTTTACATCTTTCTGACTCAGCCATGAAAAAATCCTACATAGTTCACCATAGGCATCCTTCATTCGAGCTTGTAAACTATCAGTTTTGGAAAGGTGTTCAAATGTCCCAGCACCCAAAAATTCTTCCAAACATCCTAAGGGGTAGTATACAACAAGGATATCTAAAGAAAACCAGGTTTGGTTTAGGTTTTGTATTGATTAAATTGATGGAAGCTAACATAGGCATTGTTTGGTGTTCATTGTGCCAAAACAATTTGTATTTTGTGTTTGTGTTGGTTAATTTGATTTGTTGTCGTATAAAATGACTTGCAAGGTTGAAAAACATGTTAGGATTAATGTTTAATTTGCTGAAACTTTATGTTTGATGATATATGCGATGGTTATTATTGATTAGAAATGTGTATATGTTGAAATTTTAAACAAAAATAATGTTTTGGTAAATTTTGTATTATGACCTAATTTAGTTCAACTTGGGGGATGAATTTTAAGTTATTTTTTTATGCCAAAATGTCCCAAAGTTAGGTGTTGCCTATGTGTGTGTGTGTACATGGTTGTTTTGGTTTGATAGTTTATTTTGACCATGGCTAGCATTTAAAATATGATATTTCAAGTATATAAATGTATAAAAGAAGAGTGTCACATTAGGGTAACCATAATTGGACAAAAATGAAATTGAACCTAAGTTAGTACAATTGTAAAGTGTATATGTAAGAATGATGCACTTATGTGTATGCTCAATTTCGATGTTGTGTAAATGATTTTATGTGATTCAATTTATCATTATGCAATTGTTTGTATTGCTACCCTTGGTTGGAAAAAATTCATATTTATATATGAATTCTTGGTGTGTCTAATTAGTATTCACTTTTTACCTAAATGGTAAAAGCATTGAGTTTCCACAAAATAGTGCAAGTTTGTGTAACTTGCAATGTGTTTTTAATTTGTGATATGTTATTGCCCATTTTGAAATATGGACATAATTTTTTAAATCTTTGATATGTATGATTTAAAGTATTGCATAAATGACTTAATAGTGGTATAAATTAGTTATTACCAAAACAATAATTGTCGAAAAAGTATACTATTGATTTAAAGTATGAATAATGCAATTATTGTGAAATTTTGCATCTGACTTTGGAATGACCTTAAATTGTGGCGAGTTCTATATATTGTATAACGCATCGAATGGTCTTATATGGAATAAATGTGCATTTTGTGATTTGCTTGCATATGGTATGAACTAAAGGCATAAAAGTTTGGTAAATGGAAAAACTGGCCTTAATGATCTTTAGTAGGCATTGATGTTAGTATATGGGAATGTAGCTATAAAATCAGTAGTAGTACTTTACAACTATTATATATGCTTTGTCATAACAATGATAGTTATATGCTTCGGCATAATAATGATATGATTTTTAGAGCTATAGTAAGATACCCCATTGGTATTGGCCGATGATTACCTTACCACTTAACTAAGATCTTGTATCTAGCATTAGATCTTGTATCTAGCATTTGATCTTACTAAAGTTTAAAAGTTAAACCATATTATGTATCGCCATATTCGCATTTGCATATTGACTATGTTTTGCATTGGAAATGATTATAAAGCATAGAATGGTAAGTGTACGATTATTGAGCATAGTAAATGCAAAGTGAAATCAATTATGATATTTTGTGTCATGGTGCATATATGTGAAAGAATAATATTGATTATATGATTTGACTTATGGACTAATAAATATGCTAAATAATGCACTTATACTTCATTGTGTTGTTGGAAATTTAATATTGCACATATTTGTAAATGTATGCTTTTATATATGTATTTTATATACCCTCTAAGTATAAGCTTAGTGCATTGATATTTGCCATGCATATGTAAAAGATAATAGAGGAGTATAGGATTTCTCTAAGGATCCACATCATCCATCTTGGAATCCACCATAGTTGGTCAGCACCAAGCTTTGACACTTACTGTTGTATTTTTTTGTTTTGGCATGTGTATAGATTTAAAAGTAGAACTAAAGTATGAAATGTAATTTTATAAAATGATTATGTGTATATATATTTATTACTATAAAATGGTTGATTATGGCAATATGAAAACAATTTGTAAGCATATATAGAAATACAGGTTCGAGGGCCCTTAAATAGAGAAGACCTTATTAGCTTTCCATTTGGTAAAATATTTTGAAAAGTAAGTAGTTGCCTAAAAAGGATAAGATATGGGAATGGTCCCACAACATAATTTTCACACATAACAATAGAATATAGTAAAGACATATATAGTTGGTGGTACGCCTTGTTTGGGTCATTAAAAGTCTGAGTAGGGAATGCTACAATTAGCTTGAGAGTATAGCATGTCATAGGAATGATTAAAATTAGTGCATAGTATTCATATGCTTCAGCATAATAGTCATATAGTTTCTAGGGCTACCATGATGTGCCCAACTAGGTTAGTTAGAGTAAGCCTTACAACTCAATAATCTCATAACTAACATTTGATCCTCCTATACATTTGCGAGGCTTGTGATTTTAATTATGCATAGTAATGTATTGTCTTTATTGGTTACAAATATGAAAGAAATTAAAAAATGCTTACAAAAAATAAAATGGTAAAGGTTTTATATAGAAACACAAAAGGCATGATAATACGACTATGATATTATATGCAAAGGTGCATAAAATGTTATAAATGATATTTATATAATATTGATGATATGTGTGAATACTCGAATTTTGAGGTTCAGAAAGCCCATTTTCTTGTACTACAAATAGTCCGACCAGACCGGAGGTCTTTCAGAAAAGTGTCCGGAAATATGCCAATGTGGTACTCAAAACGTCCGGAACGTCGCGAGGAACCCAAAGGTACTCTCGGAATAATTTTTAGATGTCCGAAACTCCCGAAAAAGCCTCAGAACGAAAATCGAGCAAAAAGACAGAATTTGCAACCGCAACCGCAGCTCACTGCGGGCACGACCGCAGCTCACTGCGGTTGTGGCCGTGGCCCTCACCACGGGCATGTCCACGGCATGCCGTGGTCATAGCCGCAGACCATGCTGCGGCCATGACCACGGGCCATGCTGTGGTCACGGCCGCAGGCCACGCTGCGGCCATGACCGCAGGCCACCGTGGTTCCCACCACGGGCCTAGCCACGGTCATGACCGCAGGCCCAAATTGCGGCCATGACTGCGGCCCACGGCGGTCATAGCTGCTGAAATGCCCAATTTTTGCCTATAAAAGGCAGTTTTCAGCATGGTTTTCTGTACACCTGCCTTGAGTTTTCGACGATCACTCTCCCTCCTCGCTTCTTGTGATTCTTTACTGCTTTTCTGCATTCATACATAGCATTCTTGTTTGAGTTTTGATCACCTTAAGTTAATCTTTAATTTGAGATCAAGCAAGCTGAAGCTCTGCAGTGGAAAACTTCTGCACCAGGTACACAATTCTCGAGCTCAATCTCTTTCAATTCAAGTATTGATATATACTATGAACTAAGCATGATGCATGCACCCCATATAGTTAAATAAGATTCAAGCTAAATGCCCGGTTAATGAATAATCAATGATTTCAAGTTAGACCAGAACATATGGTTTCATAAGGTCCAAAATCCATGATTTGGCATAAAGAGCCCAAAATAAAAGACCAGATTTGGCCCATAAGGCCCACAAATCCAGTTTGGCCCATAAGGCCCAAAATCCATGATTTGGCAAGAAAAAGCCCAAAACAAAAGACCAGATTTGGCCCATAAGGCCCATAAACCTGAATTTGGCCCATAAGGCCCAAAGAAATCAGTTTTGGCAACAAGAAGCCCAAAAATCATCTTTGGCAATAAGAAGCCCAAAAATCATCTTTGGCAGTAAGAAGCCCAAAATCCAATTTGGCCCATAAGGCCCACAAAACCTGATTTTGGCCCGTCTGGCCCAAAAAATCATTTTTGGCAACAATAAGCCCAAAACCAATTTGGCCCATAAGGCCCAAGAATCCAAGCCCTTTTAAAAAGGCAAGCCCGAACTACGTTGACTTTGATCCCTTATTCAAAGAAAAGGGTATGTAGGCATGTTTGGGATTAAATCTCAAATAGCAAGTCCAAAAGCATTAAAAATCAAAATTGTTAAAAGCATCTCACATTTATCCTGCATTTCAGATACATTTGAAATAGGTTAGTTATTTGCATGACATGGTCTCGGGACCCAACTCAGGTTCGTAGACTAAGCTTTAATCTATTTGGGCTAATTAATCTAATTAAATTAGGTTAATTAAGTTAAAATTGGAGTCATAGGGTTTTTCCTAATTTACCCTAAAATAATTAAATCAGGTGGCGACTCACACATATGTGCATTCATCCTAGTTATAGGTATTTAAATAATTCATTTTATTTATTTTCCTGTGCCATCAGGGTGAGGGGTTCACAATATGATGCATACAATGTGATATTTCTTTTATTGAAATAATAGTTGAGTTATGATTGATGATGACAATATTATGTTTTACAATTATGAAATCAACATTATATTGTTTGTAAATGTATGTTTTTTTTATATATCTTATATACCCACTAAGCATAAGTTCAACACCTTAGTGTTTGTCATGTTTAACACCTGATGTTTCTCTGATGCCAGAATCCTAGTTTCCAAAGAGAATATTCATAGAATATTTAAAAATCGAGTAAAAAATGAATAAGGGTTAAAATTTTAAAAGAACATATATAAAAGACTACACATAAGATTTAAAAGTATAAAAGGATCAAAAGAGGAAATGTACAAATAGGCACAAAGAATGAGGTCTGAAACCAAACTGTAGGTTGGATTCCCAACCCTAGGATGAACCATCCTCCCTATATAAGAGAGAAGGCCATTAGCATGAGAAGGTTTTCCATGCAGAAACATTTTCCCACCTTATACCGAGAAGCCTATAAATCCTAAAGCGAGAAAGAGATAAGTTGAAAATAAGAAAAACAAGTAAAAAGTGTGCAGATTCACTTTAGAAGTAAAAGGGATTGCACCTGTGAGTGGCATATCAAAGGATTGACCCATTCGCACGAAGGAGATTGGTGGAACTTCAATAGATCGAAGCTCCACTTCACCAATCAGCTCTAAAAGCAAGTTGTATAGCAGTTTCCTAACTTGTTTTGGGTTGAAAGTGTGAAATGTTAGCAGATTTAAGAGATGGTGATATAAGTTAGTAGATTTGAGAGATGTTGATATTATCGGGTTAGGGTCTTGATCTTGATCTGACATGTTTGTTTAATTTGAATAGAAGATGTAATGTATGATAATGAATGAGTTTATGATAAAGAAGCACCAAATTATTGTTGAATGTTGAATCCACAGCAAGTTTTGGGTGTTTTAGAAAAGGGGTTGTGAAAATGTTACCAATGGGTTTGATTGGATAAAAATGTGTAAATATGATGTTTAATGTTAAGTTAAATGTTAAACGTTGATGAGAAAATATGAGTTTAATAGGCTTAGTTAAATTGAAAAATGTAAAGAAGCTGGTTTTGACCTTCTGAGAAATATCCAGTTTCTGGTAGTCAAAACAATAATATATGCACTAGAATTAAGCTTCTTACCGAGCTATAATGGATAACTGAAGGGTGCTACTGAGGCATCTCATGTCTCAGAGATGGAAATGTCATGGTAGCTGAAGGAGTCTACCAAAGCATTTCATGAATCGGTAGTGAATATAATAAAGTAAGTAAATGATGAAGTCGAGATATTATTTGACTAAGTCATTAATATAGCTCGATAGTCGAAGGATTTAACTGGGAAATCATTTGGCTAGATGAGGTAAAAGTGTGTTGAAGGATACTAAAGAGGTATCGTTCAGTTAGAGTTATGGTTCAGTAATGAAAGATATAGTAAAGGAATCACTTGACTAAGTGAGGGAAATGGCTCAAGAACCAAATGAGAGTAGAAGGGTTCAATTTATACCCTTTGGTTCTGAACTGGAGTACCAAGGAAAACTGGACAATAACTTTTAATTAAGTAAAAAGTATGAAATGATGAAATTTTATACGGGCAAGTAAGGGATATGTCTAAGTAATATGAAAAGGGCTTAAATGTCTTGTCTCTAATCCTAAGTATGTCAAAATGTAGGACCGAACCTTGGGAATTCCATACCTTGTTTCTTTCAAATCAATTGAGCTCTTCTTGCATAGCAATAATCCAGCTCTCATCATGTTGTGCTTCTTTAAAAGTTACAGGTTCTAGATGTGAAAAAAAGGCAACATTATTGAAGTATCTTTGAAGATGTCCTCTTGTTATCAATTTCTATGATGGATCATCAAGAATATCCTCTCTTGGATGATGTTAATGAAACCTCCATTATTGTGGAAGATCTTTATCTTGAGGTTCCTGGATTCGTAATTCCTTCACATTTTATTATTTTTCATTTTCATCTTTAGGCTTAGCATTATTTTCTGGTTGTATATCCTTATTATCGTCAATTTGATTCTTAGTGTTTTGCTCATTCCCATTGTTTCTACTAATGTCCAACTTGCTAAAAATTTGCTCAATATTATTATTAGCCAAATTGTTTTTGTCTAAAGGAGAATTAATTTCATCAAACACAATATTAAATGATTCTTCAATAATTAAACTTTTTTCTATTAAAAACTCTATAAGCCATACTCGTAGAAGAGTAATTAAGAAATATACCTTCTACAATATTTGCATCAAACTTTCTCAAATTTTCTTTGTTGTTCAGCATATAACATTTATAGCAAAAAACTTGAAAATATCAGACATTTGGTCTTTTTCAGTTAAAAGTTCCTATGGAGTCTTCTTTAAAATAACTCTTATAGTTACTTCATTTACAATGTAGCAAGCTCTATTCACAACTTCTACCCAAAAATACTTTGGTATGTTATTTTCATTTAACATTATTCTAGCTATTTCTTGTATTGGTCTATATTTCCTTTCAATAACCCCATTTTATTAAGGAGTTCTTAAGGCTGAGAATGAATGAAAAAAACATGTTTTAAACAGAACTCTTCAAATAAATTGTTTTCAAACTCTTTTCCATGCTCACTCCTTAAGGAAGTGATATAAAATTCATTTTCATTTTGAACCCTTCTGCAGAATTTTTCAAAGACATCAAACGTTTCATCTGTATAAGGAAGAAAGAAAACTCAAATACATTTAGAGTAATCATCCACAATTACAAATGCATATGCTTTACCACTTAAAGTTAATGGGAGTTATTGGACCAAAGAGATCTAGATGTAATAGTTTTAGAACTCTACATTCCTTGGTTCAAAAGTAGTTCTAGTATGTTTTCCTAATTAATAGGATTTTTCAGGGATAGTCTCTCTCAAAATTCAATTTTGGTAAACCTCTAACAAATTTTTCTTTGAAATTTTAGATATCAAATGCATACTAACATTCTGAACCTCTACAAAAATGCCCTGCTAACACTCTTATAACCTTAGAAGATTTGGCATTACAAACATGTTCAGGGTTAGAGCTAACCACGAATAAGTAGCACTAGGAGAGGTGCTAGCTTGCACTAGCATGCTAACTTTACATTAAGGTGCTTATCATGAAAACTTTTATTTCATAAATGGAAATAAAAACTTAAAACATTTTTAATGAGGGAAAATGAAATTTTGAAATGAGATACATCAAGTTGTAAAAAATGCCAGTTAAAGTTACCTAGTAAAATGTAAAAAAGGGCAAAACGGACTATGTGGCAAGTATATTTTCAAAAAAGGCCTTGACATACAATGAAATATACTTGAATAATACATAAATAAAACTTATTAGGTCAATTTAACAAAAGGTTATGTGGTGGTGCAATGTAAAAGAAAGAGTTAAGTAGGTAAATGTAGAATTACTAGAGGTTTAAAAGGCAAAACCAATCCTAGCCATCTAAGATGCTACACAAAATCAAATCATCCCTAAATATATCCTTCAACATCATATAGATAGTGGAAATAAGGATAAAGGAGCAAAAAAAAACAAGTACTTCTTCATCTCTCTAACTCGACCATCCAAAAATTCTTCATATTTCACCATATGCAGTCATCATCCAAGCTTACAAACCATCAAGTTTTGCAAGGCTTTCAAGTGTCCGAATACCTAAAAATCTTCCTAACATCCTAAAGGGTAGTATACAAAAAGGAGAGCCAAACAAAATCAAGTTTGGTTTTGATTTTGTGTTGATTAAATTGATGGCATCTAACCTAAGTGTTGTTTGGTGTTCATTATAGCAAATTAATTTGTATTTTATATTTGTGTTGGTTATTTTAATCAAATCAACCCTAAATATATCCTTCAACATCATATAGAGAGTGTAAATAAGGATAAAAGAGCAAAAAAAACTACTTCTTCATCTCTCTAACTCGACCATCCAAAAATTCTTCATATTTCAAAATATGCAGTTGTCATCCAAGCTTACAAACCATCAAGTTTGGCAAGACTTTCAAGTGTCCCAATACCTAAAAATCTTCCTAACATCCTAAAGGATAGTATACAAAAGGAGAGCCAAACAAAATCAGGTTTGTTTTTGATTTTGTGTTGATTAAATTGACGGCATCTAACCTAAGTGTTGTTTGGTGTTCATGGTAGCAAATTAATTTGTATTTTATATTTGTGTTGGTTATTTTGATTTTTTGTCTACAAAATGATTTGGAAGATTGAAAAATATATTAGGGTTCATGTCCAAGTTGCTGGAACTTAATGTTTGATTATGGAAATGATGGATAGTGTTGATTAAAAAGGTGTATATGTTGAAATTGTAAACAAAAATACTAGTTTGGTAAATTTTGCATTGTGGCAAAATTTAGGTCAACTTAGGGAATGAATTTCAAGTTTTTTATTATTCCAAAAGAGTTCTAAATATTTCCTAAATAATTTATATAATTAAAAAGAGTTGTTGGAATGAACAAATTTCAAGTTATGGTATCAAATTTAGGTGTTGCCTAAGTGTGTGTTTGTGTGTGTATATGTACACGGTTGTTTGTGTTTGGTAATTTTTTTACTATAGCTAGCATTAAAGATCTGATATTTGAAGTTTATAAATATATAAAAGAAGAGTGTTAAGCTATGGTAACCATGGTTAGACACAAATGGAAGTGAACCTAAGTTAATGTAATTGCAAAGTGTATGTGTAAAAATTATGCACTTAGGTACATGCTGAATTTTGATATTGTCTAAATGTTGAATTTGTCAGTATGCAATATTTTGTGTTGTTGCCATAAGTTTGAAAAAATGTCAAATTTATATATGAATGTTTAGTGTGTGTGATGCCCCTTGCCGGTTCCCGAGTTAACCGCCGGTTAACCCGTTCCCCGGTTCGGTTTGCCACTTTGCCGGTCTTAACCTATCTGTAATTATTTTCTGAAAACGCACATGTATATAATGGAAATTCAACCAAATTAAAACTTTTTCTTCAATACACCAAGTCA
>CAOGCB011217418.1:0-12876 GCA_948266635.1 Cnidoscolus chayamansa | reverse complement strand
TTTTTTCTTCCTAATTTGCCCCTTCTTGTATTTTCTTTTTCCTTTCATTTCATTTCTCTTCTATTTCCTTCCTCTTTCATTTCCACTTATTTTATTCTCTATTCATTTTTCATTTTTACTTTTCCTATTCCTATTATTCCAAATTTATTTAACTCCTTTTTGTTTCTCATTCACTTAAGCATTTCCCTTTGATTTTCCTTTTGCATTTCCTTCTTGCTTCAATATGTTTCTATTTAAAATTCTATCATAATTTTCAAGTCTTAATTCCATTTCTTACCTCAATTAACCAATTCTTAATTAATTACTTTACCTAAACTTCTAGGCCCTAAATCTGGTCATGACATTGTTGAATAATTTTAATACAAAATAATAGTAATAAACCTAAAGTGTGTAGGACATTGTCCTAAAGAATTTATTTCGAATCCCTAGGATACTATTGACCCCCATAAGGAGAAGACTTGATTTTAATGATAACGAAACTTAATGTAATAGAACTAATGATTGTTTAAGCATTGAAAATCACAGAAAAAGCATTATCAGAAAATGGAAGGAAAGTGCATCAATAGAGAAAAGATTGATAACATGATATGAAGACGAAGTCAAAGAAGATGAAGATTTGCAGTTTCCTCTCATAGGGCAAATGTAAGAGAATTGAGATATAAAAATGCCAATGAGATATCACATGCACAAAAATATTCTCAAAGTATGTTTTTAGAACTAAGAAAACAGATTTCAGAATATGCTAAAATTAGATACCTAATTTTAGCTCAAGAGTTAAAATTAGATAACTAATTTTAGAATTAGGCTTATGTCTTTGACAACAAAATGAAATTAGCAAACTACTTTTAAAAATTAGCAAACTACTTTTTGTATGAAAATAATTTTAGCAAGCTAATTTCATACTGCACAATTTTCTAAACAGTAACGACTATATTGTTAGATTTTACTAGCCGTTGGACACCTTTTGCAGTTGAGAGTTTGAGGCTTTAATCACCTCTATATAAAAAAGCTTTTACTTCATTTTGCAAGAAAATGAATGTGTTGCGTCTTTGAGAACTTTGGGAGTCTTGTTTTAAAGCCTTCATTCAATAAACTTGTGCTTCTTTGGCAGATCCATCTCTCTCTCCTTAATAGTTCACTTATCTATATATCAATTCAAAGAGAGTGATTATTCTTCTTTTCAAAACTTATTTAAGGTTATCTAAGTGAGGGGACATAATGCAAATCCTCGTTAATTAGCAAGTACTCTTGTAATTAAAAAGGCAAATTCGGCTTCAAACATGCGGATCTGGAAGTACCCTCAAACTCTTTTATCCCCAAGTACTCTTAAAGAGAGAATGAAAGGAATTTTGAACAAGAACTCATAAAACTTACCTCAAGTACTCTTGATGGCAAATCAGAATTCTTGGTGCAATTAGTCTTGTAGAACTCACAATCCTAAAAGCTAGGGTTGAATTACAAAGCTCAGGCACTCATGAATGCTCAATTCGGTTTCTGCAAAGAAATTCTATGCATAAATTGAATAATTTTGATTATGATCAAGTCTTCTTTTCTGAAAAATCAAATGTTAAGGAAATATTTATACTCCTCAAAACCTAGTCTAATCAGGAAATAGAAACCTAGTCTAATAAGGAAATAGAAACCTAGTCTAATAAAGAAATTAAAACCTATTCTAATAACTAAATAGAAACCTAGTCTAATAAGGAAATAGAAAACCTAGTCTAATAAAGAAATAGAAACATAGTCTAATAAGAAAATAGAAAACCTAGTTTAATAAAGAAAGAAAACCTAGTCTAATAAGGAAATACAAAAACCTAGTCTAATAAGACTTAGGCTTGCTTAACACATTAAGCCCATATCTAAACATAATTAAAAGACTAACTAAAGGCATGGTCATACATAATAAAGAGCCTAACCAGACTTAGTCCAAAATAACCTAATTGGGCTTAGTAAAAGCCCTACACGCTTAGCAAACTTAGGCCTCTTGATTGCTCTTTTCGAATTCTGGCCCAAGTATGAGACGTGGATCAATTGGTCGCTTTTTCTCCACACGTTTCAAGCACCATAGTGAACTTAAGTGTTTCTACAAGTTTCTTCTCATATATTGCAAAGTTGTATTGTTGAAGTTCCATTGATATTTGATTTTGAATAAAGTCATTCAAGGCTACTTGGAGCTTGAGCTCTTATGATTGGTCCACTTGGAAAAGCGAAAGGATCCATGTTTCCTTGATTCGTATCAGGACATCACTTGGAAGAGGTTGTTAAGCACCTTTGTAAGATTATAGAAGTTTGAGGGGACATCAAACTTAGAGAGGTTGTTAAGCATGTGTAAAAGCTTAAAGAAGTTTGAGGGGAATTCAAACTAGGAAGGTCCTTAGTAAAAGTTTCTTTGAATTTAAAAAAAAAGAAAAATAAGTTTTTGGCGCTGTTGCCGGGGAATGGTGTTTTGTCATTAGCGAAAATTCTTATGTGGGATTTACAACATTTTATTTTATTTTTATGTTGTTTTTTATTTTAATTTTTCTTTAAAGAAATGCTAAAACAAGGCTTGGAAGGTCTAACATGTTTGTTTATGGTTTTTAAGTGATAAATAATGGCTTAAATAGATTTTATCTCTAGTAGAATGCTAGTCGCGACCGTGATCAACCAAGTCACAAAAGCAAGTCAAGATAAAAAAAATAGACAGAAGGCTCAGAGAAACATTTCACGACCGCGGCAATAAGAATCGTGACCGTGACCACAACCACTCATAACATAGAAGATTGGCTGCATTACGTCTGTTTTCTCTATCCCTCTGAGATCATGTCGATTAAAAGAGAAAATAAGAAACCTACTGGTTCATCTTACTCGGTTCCACAAAAGAAGGATCTTGTGGAAAAATACAATGCAGATTTTCCCTATTTACATAAGAGAAGGAAGAAGTTGCCGGGTGGAGGGAAGTGTTAGCACGAGTGGACACTTTGCAGGAAACACAAGAGGCCTTGCAAGGACAAGTCACGAAAATTGACAAGAAGTTGGATCACATTGATAATACAAGGGCATGACTAGGAAGTGGATTCTGTACTTTCGCAAGGAAAAATATAAAGTTTGCACCGTCTCCTCCAGATTCAGTGAGGAATGAGGTTTTTCTAACCTTTTCTTTTCTTATTGTTATTTTTTATTTTTATGTGATTGTGTGAATATTTTCCTTTTATTTTTTGTTCCATTCTCTAAATTAAAATGGGTCATTGTGTACCTTAAGTGTGGGGGAGCAAGTTGCTTCCTAAGTATGGAATAAGGGAATGAGTCGCGATAGTGATTCTTGCATTCACGAGCGCGATACTGGCATCTATAGTTTATGTTTGATCTTGTGAAGCTATAGCGACCACAAGTGTATAATTCGCGACTGCGAATATATATATTTTGTTTCTATTTCATTTTGTGAAACCTACACAAGCGTGATAGTAGAATTTGCAACCGCGAATGCATATTTGTATATATATTTTTTTAAGTTATTAGGTGATTGCCATAAATATCTTTGATTCTTGGTTATTTGGACAGATTACTTACATGTTTGTGGATATTATATTTTACTTTTTGAATTAAGATTCTTGAATATATTATTAAGACTGGAACTTGGCTTTGTTAGAATGAACTTATCTTAGAAGTTTAGCACACCTGCGAAAGCTCAAAGAAGTTTGTGGGATCATTAGCACCTAGAAAGCTTGGTGGACATACTTGGATGTTCTCTTGCCTGGAAAAAGAGATCATAGTGGATAAAAGTCTTAAGAGGAAGCTTGAGAAGAGTAGATGTAGGTTGCATTGCCGAACCACCATAAATTCATATGTTTGAATTCTCTTAACCCTATCTCTTACTTTTGAAAGTCAATTTATATGTATTGCTTTGATTAACTGAATAAATTTGGTATTTGATAAACTATTGTTAGAAGTTCATTAAGCTGCAACTCAATTTTAGCTCACTTGAACACCTTGTTAATTTCAAGGTGAATAGTAACTTTATTCACAGGCTAAATTTTAGCTAGCTAATTTTGTATTCTGCAAATTATTACTGATTGATCAAAAAATTACACTTTGAACTAATTGAATAGCACATCTGAAGTACATAGCCACAAATTTTCTTAAGAGTTTAGAGCAAAAACTTGAAAAATTGATTGAACTTGAAAGTGACTAATTCACCCCCTATTGGTCATTTATACTTAGGACATCAAATTGGTATCAGAGCCTAGCACTCTTGCTTAGGATTCAAACATCTTAGAGAGATCCTAGAATGGCTAGTATTTCTAACATTGCTTGAGTCCCCAAAGGACACTTAATCACTAGACCTCCTTTGTTTAATGGAACAAATTACTCATTCTAGAAAACTAGGATGAGAACTTTCATTCAATTTGCTTATTTTAATGCATGTAAAGTAATTAAAGATGGTCTTGATATTCCTATGAAAGTTGAGCTTGAAAAAGCCTCTGTACGTAAAACAAAAAATGAATTTGATGACAATGATTGGAAAAGAATTTCTATAGAAGCTAAAGCTATCAACATTCTATATTATGCTCTCGATCTAAATGTATATAATCAAGTTTTAGGTTGTGAATCAGCAAAAGAAATCTGGGATAAACTTGAAGTAATTCATGAAGAGAAGAACAAGTCATTAGTGATGAAGGCATCCTGTTCTAGTTCTTCAAGCATCTCAAGTAATGATGAAGAAAGGACCATGTTGGCCAGAAAAGTCAGAAGAACATTAAAAAAAGGTGGAAAGAAGTACAAGAAACTTTTCAAGAAATATGCTCCTAAAGATGATACAAATTCCCTTATACAAAAAGAGCAAATAAAAGAAGTCTCCTATGAATGCAATGGACCTGAAAAAATCATGCATAACTGTCAAAAAGTGAAGAAGAAAAAGAGTAAAGAAAATAGAGGAAAAATAGTCATGATTGCTAATTGTAGTACCTTAAATTCAAGTTCAACAGAAGATGAAAGAGGACACACTAAAGTTTATATAATGGCTCTTGTAGAGGAACTTCCAAAATCATCAGTCATAAATGAACATGAGGTAATTGAATATGATCTTCCTAATGTTGAAGAATTAGAGCCAACATTTGTTAAGGTCTATGATGAGTACAAAATATACAAAAATAAATGTTCAGTTTTGAAGTTAAAAAATGATTCATTAAAAACAGAAATTAGTTAATTGAAAGATGTGCTTAAGGAAAATGAATTTTATAAAGCTAAAATGAATTTGTTAAATGAACTGAAAAATGATTTAGAGGCATCAAGAATCAAGTGTGAAATGCTTCTTAAAAAGAATCAAACTCTGGAAAGTCAAGTGAAAACCGTAACTGCAGATTTAACTAAATTTACAAAGGGAAAATAAAATTTGGATATGATCCTAGGTTCACAAAGATGCTCAGGTGAAAATTTGAAATTTGATTTAGTAATTTTTCAAACTATAAGAAGTGCATAAATTTCTTTGTAAAGTTACTTTTTCTATCTACCTGCTATCACATGTTTTACTGCAATAGAACTAGTCACATGCTTCATTCTTATCCTATTAGAAAAGGATCCTCTAAGGTAAAGAGAATTTGGGTACCTAAAGGATCCATATCTAATAATGCTAACATTTAAGGACCTAAAAAGGCTTGGGTACCAAAAATTGGTTAACTGTTTTCAGGTTTGTTTGAAGAACAACGAGGATTCAAGCAAGTGTTTATAGACAAGTGGTAGGTCAAGGCTTATGATAGGAGATAAAGATAACTTCACCATTTGGATAAAGATAAATGAAACAATTGTCTAGGAAAGAAGAGGGTCAAAGCACACCGTTTGATCCAAAGGAAAACTCCACACGATGCGCACCATTTTATTGAGGTGAGTCTTCTACTAAATGCATCGTATCAATACCTCCTTCCTTACATTCTAATTGTCTTCAAGGAGAAAATTATGGATACCTTATCTGTATGTCTTTAGCGAACTCCCAAGTCGCATCTTCAGGAGATAAGATGGACCATTGTTCCAGCTACTTGGTTGTAGCTCAATCTCATCTCTTAACCATCTTTCGCTACAGTACCATTATTGGATATGGTGCTGGAGGAACCTCCATGGTTAGTAGAGTCACCAAAGTAGGTAGTTCCCTTGCTGTTGTCTTTAAGAGTGATACATGGAAGACATCATGTATTTTTGGCTTCTTGAGGGAATTCTAGTCGATAAGCGACCTTTCCAACTTTGTCGCTGATGGTGAAAGGTCCATAGTACCTCGGGCTAAGTTTGTGGTGGCTTGCATGTAGGGTTTGCTGGTCATAAGGCTACAATTTTAGGTAAACAGACTCTCCTACTTAAAATTCCCTTTCGCTTCTTTTTTTGTCTGCTATCTGTGAACCCCTCCCTGAAGAAGGCATGGCAAGTGCAATGCAATGTGACAGGGATGAATGCAAGTGAATGTGAGTCGTCACATTGTTTATTTATTTTAGGGAAAACTAGGAAAAAACCCTATGACTCCAATTTTAATTAATTAACCTAATTTCTAGATTAATTAGCCCAATAGATTAAAGCACAATCTTCGAACCTGAGGTGGATCCCGAGACCATGTCATGCTAATTAAGTAACCATTTTATGAATGCTTTGCAAGGTAAAATGATATAATTGGACCAATGAATTGTTTTAGCGAATTTGATGATTTTGACTTCTTATTTGGGGTTAAATCCCAAACATGCCTACGTACCCTTTATTTGAATAAGGGATCAAAGTCAACGTAGTTCGAATTGCCTTTTTAAAAGGGCTTTGAATTTGGGGTGCTTAGTACTAAATTTGGGTTTTTGGGCACTTGGTGCCAAAATTGGGTTTTTAGGCATTTGTTACCAAAATTGTGATTTCCTAGGCATTTGTTGCCAAATTGTGTTTTTTAGGCATTTGTTGCCAAAATGTGATTTTTTAGGCATTTGTTACCAAAATTGTGTTTTTTTGGACCTTTGGGCCTAATCGAGACTTTTTGGGCCTTCGGGGCCAAATTGCGGATTTAGGCCATTAGGGCCAAATTGTGAATTTTGGGCCTTTAGGCCAAATTGGTTTTTTTGGATCTTTAGGCCAAATTATTTTTTTGGGGCTTTGAGGCCAAATTGATTAACTAAATAAATTGGGCAATTTGTTTGCCGAAGATTCAATGAACTGTAATTTAGGCAATTTACTGCTAAAAAGTGATGGAATTTAGGCTTTTTAGCCACAATTATTGATTAATTGGACTTTTAGCCGATTTATTCGAACTAGAGGCGATATGCCATAGTTATGGATTAACTAGACATTTTTTAGCCAATAATTCAAATTTAAGCTTAATACCACGATTATTGATTAACCGGGCATTTGGCTTAAATCTGTTTAATTAAAGCAAATGAGATGGATGGATGCATTTATGCAGCAGTTTGATTCAGAATTGGAGTAGAAGAGAAGTATGCATGTGATACTGAAATTGAAATAAGTGGAGTTTCGGACATACCTGATTTAGACGTTTTCCACTTCGGAGCTTCAATTTGCATGCCTTCCAACAATGCTAGATTTTAATTACTTAGGTGATCAAAACACAAGTAATCAATGCAAAAGATGATGCAAAAAGCATATAAAATAATCGCAAGGAGCGAGGGGGGAGAAGAGATCGCTCGTCAACACAAGTTGAAAGTAATATTAAGAATTGCTTAAAGTAATAGGGAGAATAGAAAGCTCGTTAATACAAGCGGTGAGTACAAATGAAGGACCAGGGCTGCTTTTATAGAAAAAAAAACAGGCCAGAGGGTGGGCGTGACCGCTGGCGGTCTGCGGTTGGTGAGGGCGATCGGCGGTCGGCGAGGGCGGTCACGACCGCCGGGGAGAGCGATCCAAACCGCCGAGACTTGCTAATTTTCATTTCAGAAGCTTTTTCGGGAGTTCCGTACCTCCAAAATATATTTCGAGAGTACCCTTGGGTCCCTCGCGACGTCTTGGACGTTTTGAGTACCATATTGGCATACTTTCGGAAAATTTTCTGACAAGGCCTCCAGTCCGGCCAGACTGTTTGCAGCCTGAGAAAACAGGCTTTCCGAGCCTCAAAATTTGAGTATTCACACTATCTGTTTCATTCTTGTCGCTGATTTCTTCAATTGAGCCTAGAAGATAAGGGATGTCACTGGAGGAGCGACACCATATAGAGCTTCGAACGGTGACATCCCGAGTGTCGAATGATGGGACGAGTTATACCAACACTCGACAAGAGGCAACCATTAGGCCTAGGTATGAGGTTTTGAACCACACATGCACCATAAATATGTTTTCAGTACTCTGTTTACTACTTCACTCTACCCATCCATCTGGGGGTGATAGGCAGTTGACATATTCAATCTACCCCCTATAGTTTAAAAAATTCCTACTAGAATTGGCTGGTAAACACTGCATCTCTATCACTTATAATAGTTTTTGGTAGGCCATGTAGCTTGTAGATGTTATCCATGAACGCTTGGGCTACTAATTTAGCTGAGTAGGGGTGAGATAGACTCACAAAATGAGCATATTTGGTGAGTTTGTCCACTACAGCTAGGATGACTGTTTTGCCTTGTGACTTGGGGAGTGCCTCAATAAAGTCCATGGTGACATCATGCATTCTCACTTACCAATATCCAAACCTTAGGTCCAGCTTAGAGAATATGGTTGCTCCCTAACTCTTTTAAAAGTTCTTCTATCAAGGGCATTGGAAATTTATCCTTGATAGTAATCTTATTCAATCCTCTATAGTCAATGCACAACCTCCATTTTTTTTTATCTTTCTTTCTCACTAGTACCATAGGATTAGCATAGGGACTGCTACTAGGTCTAATGATCCCATTTTTAAGCATTTCTTTCATCGTATCTTTTATAACAGATTTCTATTCCAGAGCATACTTGTATAGTCTAGAATTTAGGGGTATGGACCCTTCCTTGATGGGAATCTTTATGGTCCATCTGCCTTCAAGGTGGGAGTCCTGATGGCTCTTGAAATACATCCTGAAATTCAGGTAGTATCTCTAGTAGCTCAAGGCATTATGTTTTAACTTCTGTAATCTGGAACAGTTGTGTTTTAATGCTAGTGGGGTTGTAATCAAAACTACCTTCCTCTTTAATATGCATTGCCTTGAGCTGTGGTTCTGAGGTTGTCATTAGTTCCCCCCTAAGATGTTACCTTCTGTCTCCAAGGTCATTATTAGCTTTTCAAAGTTTCAGATAATGTTCCCCAATATTTTGAGCCATTGCATTCCCAAAATTAGGTCAAAACTGCTTAGAGGCAGTAGGTATACATCTGCCTCAAATGGTTGTTGCTGCATTTTCCATTGGAAGCCTTGGCATCTGGCTTGCACATCAGCTCCTATCAATTGGCTACCTCCACCTCTAATCCTGGTACAGTCTGCACCTTACAATAGAGTTTTTGGACTACCTACTCATTGATAAAATTATGTGTACTTCCTGTGTCAATTAGAACATGCAGCCTAGTCTTGTTACAAATTCCCTTAAGCATCATGGTCTGGTTGCTTCCTGACCCCTATAGGGTGTTTAAGGACAACTACCCTTTTGTCATTGCCTCTTCTTCCTCAATTTCTTCTCCAACTCCTCTTCATATATGACATCTTTTATTTGTAAGATGTATAGCTGTCTCTTCTTGCATTTGTTACCTAGTATATATTTTTCATCACACCAAAAACATAGGTTTCTAGCTCTTTTCTCATCCATTTCTTTACTAGTTAGAAATGGTATGGTTGGTCTTCTTGGAATTTGAAGTAGTTTGCTGGTGGAGCTGTTGGAAGATGAAGGTGAATGAGATTTTGAAAAATGGGCTGATTTAACTGAATTGGAGTTGGTAGAGATAGTGAGAGGTTTCTGGTAAGAGGTGTTAGGTGTAGAGATGGATCTAGAAGGTATGGGTTTCTGTTGGATGGCTGCTACTACTAATTCTTGCAGCCTGGTTAAAGAGTAGGCTTTTGCTAAGTTTTTGGGTTTGAACATCCTTACCATCATTTACAAGTCATCATTAAGGCCGTATAAGAAAAAACTAAGGGGTTATTCTTCAGTACTTCTAGCCTTATGATGTAATTCGTCAAAGACATTTAGGTAATCAATAAGGGATCGTCTTTGCTTGAGATTTATGAGCTCAGCTATGGGATCTTCAAATGTAAGATTCCCAAATCTGGCTCCCAAAGCCTTCACATAATCTTCCCAGTCCTCATATGCTTCAACACCCCTTAGTTTGATGTACCCCTGGTGCCATTGGATGGCTCTTCCCTCCAAATGTAGGGAAGCTACCTTCACTCTGTTTTCAGGTGATATCTTCCCTACTTCAAAGAAGTATTTTGCTCTTAATAACCATTTGTCCAGCCCTTCTCCTTCAAATATGGGAAACTCCAGTCTAGCGGTATTGTCCTATGCATTTTCTTCAATTTTGTGATGTTCTCTATCACTAACCTCACTGCCTTCTTCCCCAACCTTTTCCTTGTCCTTATTGTTACTGTTTAGCATATTCTTGATTTCAACTACCAAATCCTGTATTCGTGCCTCCATCCTTGACTCTTGTCTCCTTTCTGATTCTAACACCATAACAATAATTTCTTTTCACCATTCTTGCGATCGTGTAGTATCCTACCAGAATCAATGCTCTGATACCAAATGATAGAAACTAGATTATTCTTTTGGAATTTTAAGAGAAAACACTCAATTTCATTATCAAAATTTTCTTATGTATTTACATTGTGTAGTCTCTCTCTTATAGGTTGAGAGAGAGCATTCTGGAATGGTTGCCTAAATTTATGGTTTGAGCATGTGCAGGTATGAGCTGGAGAGTGAGCTGTAATTGTTGAAGATTATGTGCAACGATCGTCTGGAGAAGAAGTGGGTCAAAACACACCTTTTGATCTAGAGGAAAACTCCACACGATGCGTACCATTTTATTAAGGTGAGTCTTCTACTAAATGCATCATATCACTATCGTCTTCTTCCACCTCCTCCTCCACGCCTAAGCTCCTTCCCCTACTATGCAAAAACCCGGCTTTCCACTTCTGCTCACAATCGACCACATCTCCTCTCGTCTCTATCCATTGTTGTTGAAGCTTCGGTTATCGATAAATTCCTTGGTCCAGATCTTCCACTCTCCAGGTATTTTCAGTTCATTTTTTGCACATTGTAATTTCATGTTCCATTTGTTAGCAAAAGGAATATAAATCCAAAAGTTTTTCATCTAGGTCTGTTTCTAGGAAAAATTGTTTGATTTAATTCCCTAGAAAATGTGTGCATGAATTTCACTTCTATGTTTATGTTTGATCAAACCAGCTACTGTTGTTGCTGTAAGCTTCTCATTAAAATGGGCCAAGTGATTTTTCATCATAGCTAAAAGGTATCAATTACTGAGGTTTAACCTGATGTCCTAAGATGTGTTGGTTGGGTTCATCCGTTTGCAACTGCTGGTTTCAGTTTTTAGTTGTTTCTAGTAAGGAAGTGTTGGAGCAGGTTTTATCTATTTGTAGCTAACAACTTCATAGTTGAATGCTCTTAATAGAGACATTAGTGAAGTGTTTATTGCATGATGATGTCCAAGTCGCTAAAGAGTTGCTTACTCTTGGGATTGTTTCTTGAATCTTATAGAACTTTTATGCACTCAATAGTTGCATAAAGTAGGAAAATGTTCAAATAAATTAAAACTTTCAAATTTAATAAAATGTCAAAAATAAGCTCTTTAAATTTCAACCATATTTATTTATCTTCAAATTAGTGTGCGGGTTTTCTTTTCTTTTAATAAATATATTACATTATACTTATTTGTGAATAAAATAAGCATATTTAGATAAAGATAGGAGATGGGCAGGTGGGTGCATAATTTGAAGTATGTGTAATTAAGGTTTTAAATTGTAATACTAATTTTATCAAACTAGTTGAGGTTTGTGGGGCTCTACTAATAAGAATGTGGAAGTAAACTGATACATACTTCCCATCTGAAGCTCCTTTTCTTTTTACCACACAGGAAGCAAATGAATCTTTGGTTATTGTCAAGTTTCTATTGTGTAGTTAGTCCAACTTTTGTAAGCATCCATCTTTCCATGTGTGTGAATGTGTGATGATCTATACCTTTTTTAGCTTACCTCTCCTAAGATTTTTCTTTTTTATTTTTCATTTTTTTATAAATTTATGCACTTAAAGCTTTACTGTGCAGGAGGCATTTTATAAGTTTTTTTAATAGATGGATTGCCATTTTCAATCTTGCACTGTGTGCACGCTATGTATTCATGAAAGACAACTAGGTTGATCAGCGACTGCGAGTGAGTTATTTTTATACACTCATACCTACAATCATGACGATGTAAATTTTATTTATGAGAGATCAAGACATATACATGTACATTTTTTTCTGTTTCTCTTTTTTTTTTCTCTTATATATATATATATATATATATATATATATATATATATATTTGTAAATCATTTTAAAATATATAACATTAATTATTCATATTTTAATTGGATTCTTTGTTTACATGTAGGATGCTATTATGTCTAGGAGATAGAAACTTACACAATCATCTGAAAACATTGATGATAATGAGATATATATAGATGTTGTGAGAGGCAATAAGAAGAGAAGGGTTTATAGTCTTGTGAACCCCTCCCCGAATTCGCATAGGATGAAACATGCATATGCAAATACAAATAGGATGGATGCACTTGGACGTGTGTGTGAGTCGCCACCTGATTTAATTATTTAAGGGTAAATTAGGAAAAACCCTATGACTCCAATTTTAATTAACCTAATTTCTAGGTTAATCAACCCAATGAATTAAAGCCTAGTCTACGAACCTTAGATGGATTCCGAGACCATGTCATGCATTTAACTAACCATTTTAAATGTATTAT
>CAOGCB011216889.1:0-14163 GCA_948266635.1 Cnidoscolus chayamansa | reverse complement strand
TTTGCATCAAACATGTAATTAGGAGAGTGAGACTGGTGTTGTCAAGAGGGAGCATTTTGAATGAGAAGGACCAAAGAAACCACCTTAGAGCTGCCAGACAAGGAAGGACATCAACCGAAAGCCACTCAGCAGGCCAAAACGTCTACAGCCTCCCAGCTTCCTCATCAATCTTCCCCACGAAAGCCAAATTGTTAGTTGGTGGCTTTGCCATCAACTAAATGCCAAGTCTTTAAGGCCCACCGTGCAAACCATCGACAAAGACAGCATCTAGCTGAGAAGCCACTGATTTAAATCCATTAATGGATTCATTGGCCGAAGAAGATTCAGTAACCATTGAAGTTTTGGTAGTTCTCAACATTTGTAGAACTAACGTCACCCAACAATGGCTCGATTATTTTAAATTCGTACTAAGTATATACTCAAAATATATAATTAAAAGAAAATTAAGTATCGTATTATTTCACATTTTAAAGATTATATTTTGAGATTTTTTCGTCAATTAACTTTCGGAATATTTATCAAAATTTCGATTAAATTAGAATTACGAATGAAATTAAATTATCATAAAAAATAATTAATGAATTACATTATCAAATAAAATAAATAATTAACTTAGGATCTATTGAGAATCATGCAGCTATTATCTTCATTCAGAGCATCGACTTTTCCTTGTGGTGGAGAGAATGTTAGCCAACCTATATACAAAAATGCATATAAATTATTAAATTAATCAAAACCCAAAACCCAAAAAATTAATAATTTACAGAAAAATATTTATATAATTTAAATGAATTTTGATATTTAATATCTGTACGTACTTTCTGAGAGCCTCTTCGTTTGTAACGTGATAAGCAGGCTCGAAGACGCCGGTGTCCAAGTTCACCATGGAAACTGGTTTCTTGAGCAACTCTTCACCAACTTTCACCAGATTCTTCAAGTTTTCTTCAGTGGCAATATCCACAGAAGACAGTTTTCCACTTAGTGTATCGTCCTGAATTCGAATGTAATTTTCTTCACATTCCAGAACCTTGAAAACCGTGGAGATGTGCAAATCAACCATGTCGCTGCTGGCTTGCATGAATACATCCACCAAGGGAGTGGATTGTTCACTGCTTAACCATCCCAGCAAACCCCATTTAGCTGCATCACTGGCATCGTATTTTTCTGCATTTTTTGGTGAACCTGTTCCTAATGATAGCACCAGAAATCGGCTGTATTCTGCTTGCTTAGCATGGAAAGGGTCTGAGTTATCGCCGTTAAGTTCTTTCATCACAGCATTCATAGCAACCAAAGCCTGGAATATTAAACAGAATCAGACGAATGAACCAGAGACATCAATATATATAGAAATAGAAGTTGCTGAAGAGATGATACCGGATTGTTTGCAGCCATGCCTCCATCAATAAGATCGAATTCTCTGATCATTTTTCCTGTGGAATCGGTGATATCGAAACGGTGAGCTGGAAGATAAGTTGGTGCAGCTGAAGTTGCAATGCATATGTCCGAGAGAAGAGCATTAATGGAAGGGTTTCTCTTCACCTAACCAAAGCATATACATGGGAAATTATCATCAGAAATAGCTTCAGAGAACCAAATTCATGTAGATGTCTATTTATTATGAAGTTATGAACCTCATAGGTGGAGAAGACAGTTGGTTGTAGGCGCTTGATATCAAACGTTGGAATGACAACATTTGTCAATGTCTGATCCAGCCTCATATCTCCTAACTTTTCCTTCACAATTCGGTGTAAATATTTGCCATCGTACTTGGGTCCTGCCAAAGACCTGAATAGATTGGCCACAGGAGCAAAGAGGGACCTGTTGCAAAATTACAGAAACTAATCATATGAGACAAAAGCTGATCGTTAGATCGACTTTCCAAGCTTTAATGAATCATATATTACCTGTCTTGGTTGAAGATTTTAGGGCAGTGTTGGAGATAGAAGTCTGTGATGTCCTTAGCAGCAAACAAAGGTCGGTTTTTCTCATTTGGTGCTGTGAGCATAGCAGTGACAAGACCACCAGTGCTAGTTCCAGCGATGACATCAAAATAGTCAGCCAATCTTGCTTCCTCTCCATCAAGTTTCTGCACAAGTCTTCTGTTATTAGTAAAGATTATAATGCATCAAACACACACACACACACATATATATATATATATACAGGGAAAAAAAGAAGACTAAACGTGTTCTCTATTCACCTGAAGCTCAGACTCTAAAAAGCTGAGGATTGTTGCGGGTATAATCCCTCGTATTCCACCACCATCGATGCTGAGAATGGTGATTAATTTTCCGTCAATTGGAGGCTGAAGGGGAGATCTTGGACTTTCCATGAGTGACCAAGAAAAGCTAGATAGTGCAGAGAAAGAACTGAGTGTACTAAAGAGAGAGATGAAAAGATTATTGAATTGGAGCTTGGAGTGAAAACCAGAAGAGAATGCGTATGAACCTTGCAATCTTCCAAGCGAATTGGGATGGTACTTATAGACCTGACCACTTGATCAAGGTTTCGAATTTTCAACACATCAAAGCGTTCGTTGTTATATTCAAATGCGTCCCCTTTTAAATTTCCACAAGTTTTAATGGGTCAAAAAATTTCAAGTGATCTTAAATTGATGAGCCTTCATTGTCTCCAACATCTGACGCGGTTTTTTTTTTTTTTTTTTTTTTTTTTATAATTGAAAAATCAAAATGAACTAAATTGATTTAGTTTAATTATAATTTTATATAAATTTCTGTTTTCGGGTAAATTCAGTTTATATATATTTAAAATTAAAAAATTAATTTTGATTTTTAAAATAATTAAACTGAATTGATGGTTTTTAATTTGATTCGATTATTTTTTTATATTAAATTTGAATTTGAATTTTTTAAATTTAATTCAATTTAAAATCAAATATATCGAATATTAAACGTAGCTATAATAATCTAAAAACATTAAGCTAACATATTAAAAATATTTATTTTATATATAATTTATAATTACAATTTAAATATATTATAGTTGGTAGTTCTTATATTAAATTCATCAATTATAATAAACAATAAATGAAATATTCATAATTTATTATTTTTATATCAATATAAAAATTATTATATATATATATATATATATTAATGAGAATATTAAAATTATTTTTAATAATGTTTAGATAATAATTAATATTCATTTTTTTTTTGTTTAAAATTTCAAAAGAGGCCATTGTTAGATTGTGAAGGGCGTAGACTTTTACATTTACTTGGAGAAATGCAGGATATAGATACTTGCCGGGAAATTCATATTTTCTGAAAATTGCATAATCAACTTCACATCATAAAAAAATATATATTATATAAAAAATGATAATAATGAACAAAAATAGACTTTAAAATATATTTTTATTTTTAAAATATATTAATAAATATATTTTCACTAAATTACGCTTCAATCTTTATATTTTAATATAATTAATAGATATATTTTTTATTGCTTTAAAATTGAGTTCTTAGTACCTATATTTTATATTCGTGTTGATGTGTGTTACGGGTTTAATTTTGAGCACTCCGTAAGAATCATGTGGTATTTGGCTTGAACGCTTTCGAAACAAATCAGCCAATAAATTCACGTGAGAATTTACACAAGACATATATATATGGTTAATATTGCACAAGCAAGTATAACAATAATAACAACACATCAAGTAAATTCACGTAGCACGATATTCACATAGCACCACATTCACAAGAGCACAACAACATAATAATGGCCACATTTTTACAGAAAGGAATACTTCTTTATTTCATTGAATATTAAAATCTATATAATTTCATCATTGATCAAAAAAAACTACTTATAATGATCTATTACTTTTATTTTTAGTGCTAAAAGAGGCAAATTCTTAGACATTATGAAAAATTACAAAATAGCCCTTCAAAGTTTCAAAGTTTCTAGGCCTATAATACTCTCCCTTACTCAATCGGTCGACATCCTAATTGACTGTACTTGGACGAACTCTTAGATTTTCTGCCTGTAGGACTCAAGGTTGGATTCTTCCTCCCAGGTGGTTTCTTCTGCACTGAATCCTCTCCACTTGACTAAGTACTCTTTTTGAGATTGATGCTTGTTGGTCTGAACCATTCTCTCAACAAGGATCTCTTCCACTTCTTGATTCAATAGTGGTACACGTGAAACTGTTGATCTTGACGGCTGGCTATGTCAGTGTCGTTAGCATGATATGTTTTTAGTCTACTCACATGAAAGACTGCGTGCACATTCTTCATCCACGCTGGTAGTTCCACTTTGTATGCAACATGTCACATTTTGGCCCGCGCTAGTAGTGGTCCTTCATACTTCTATAGTAATCTTCTGTCCCGATTTCGAAGAAACTAGAGCTTCTCGTGAAAAAACTTTACCATTACCAAATCTCCTACTACAAACTCCTTTGGCTTATGGTTGTTATCAACCCTTTTCTTCATGTGTTTAAAGGCTTTCTCTAACTGGGCTCTACTATCTCTATATTTTGTTTCCATTCCTTATTGAAGTGGTGCGCTTTTGGGTTTTTCCCTACATAAGGCTCATCAACAACATGAGACGCGCACGACTAATGACCTGTCACAATCTCAACAGGACTTTTATTAGTAGAGGAGTTCTTTGAAGAATTAAAAGAAAATTGGGCTATATCAAGTAACGACCCCCAATTCTTCTAACCAGCACTAACAAAGTGCCTCAAGTACTCCTCTACATCGTATTGGATCTCTTTGTTTGGCCATTTGTTTGATGGTGAAAACTGGTAGAGGTGTTCAACTTTGTGCCCATGAGCCAAAACAACTCACTCCAGAAGGTCCCGGTGAATCTCTCATCTCCGTTGATGATAATGCTTCTAGGGACTCCCTAAAATTTCACCACATTTCTGAAAAAGGCCTTGGTAGTTTTTTCAGCTGAGCAATACTTTGATACTGGAATGAAGATCACATATTTTGAGAAACGATCTACCACTACTAAGATGTGGTCAAAGTCCTCTACTCTGGGAAGTCTTACGTTAAAATCAAGGGAAACACTCTCCTCTGGCTTTCTCAGCACAAGCAAGGGTTGTAACAATCTCGTCGATTTTTGCCTATATGGTTTGTATTACTAACAAATCAAGCAAGTCTTAGTATACTCTTTCACTTCTTCCTTCATTTTAGGCCAATAATACCCTTATTTCACCAGAGCCAAAGTTCGCTCCCAACTGGGGTGACCTACCTATAAGGTATCATGACACTCTTATAACAATAACTTCCTTAAGTTACCATATCTAGGCACATATACTCGGCTACCTCGTGTCATTATCAAATCATCATGCCACCATAATTGACGTGTTTTCCCCTACTGCACCAGCTTCCCCAAAGCCACTACTTGGGGTTCCTTCCTTATTCCTTATCAGATCTGTTCTTTTAATGTTGTTGCCACCAAGCTTGTAGACAGCTGCTTTAGAAACACCAAAGTTGCTATTTCCACCTTGCGGCTTAAGGCATCTGCCACTTGGTTAGAGACTTTAAGCCTATATTCGAATTGGAAATCACATTCCACTAGGAACTCTTGCCATCTCGCCTAGTTTGAAGTTAATTTTGGTTGGGAGAAGAGGTAGGTCACCGATGTGTTGTCGGTTTTCACTGCAAACTTTGAGCCTAATAAGTAGTGTCTCCAAACACATAAGCAATGCACCACAATCTACAACTCTTTCTCTTGAGTTGTGTAGTGAATCTCAGTATCTTTTTTAACTTCCAATTAACTCTCATAAGCTACCAAGTGTATGTCCTACATTAGCACTCTACCTAATGCTAGGTCTGATGCATCTGTCTGCACCTCAAAGGGCCGACTCATGTTGGGGAGGGCTAATACTGATTTGGTTGATAAAACTTGTTTTAACCCATCGAAGACCTCTTGACATTCTCTTGTCCATTGCCATTTGTGCCCCTTCTTCAACAATTCGGTGAGGGGATATGCCAACTAAGAATACCTTAGACAAATTGTCTATAATAATTAGCTAGACCCTAGAAAGATCTCAACTTCGTCACACTTCTGGGGATTGTCCACTAACAAATTTACCTTTTTCACATCCATGTGGATTCTTCCTTGTTTAATAACATGACCCAAGAACTTGATTTGAGTTTGCATGAATTCTCACTTCTCATTTTTCAAGAAAACTCGATTCTCCTTTAACTTCTCAAAAACCAAACATAGGTGTTCACGGTGTTCCTCTAAAGTAGCACTGTACACTACAATATCATTAAGGTAGACCACCACAAACTGGTCTAGATACTCATGGAACACATGATTCATTAGGGTGCAGAATGTGGCAACATCATTCTTCAACCCAATTCAGTAAAGAACTTGGCTTGTTCGAGTTGATCAAACAACTCTCCAATCAATAAGATATGATATTTATTTCTCACGGTCACCTTATTCAAATCTCAATAATCCACATATAATCTCAAAGTACCATTTTGTTTCTTTTGGAACAAGACCAGAGCATCAATAGGGGCCTTCGCAAGCCGAATGAATCCAACTTCGAGAAGTTCATCTAGCTATTTCCTCAATTCAGCTAGCTCTATAGGCACCATTTGATAAGGGGCCTTTGTAGGAGCTTTATTTCTCGATAGCAATTCAATCTCGTGATCAATACTGCTTCGAGGGGGAAGTACGGAGGGAAGCCTCTCTAGCATCACATCTTAGTACTCTAGCATTACCCCTTATATGAGGGAATAATATGAAGATGCTCCCCCTTCTTTCTTCATGATTTGAACCACCACATATGGCGGCTCTTGCTCTTTAATTCTTTTCTTTAGTTGCAAAGAAGATATAATTTTCTTCTGGGGACTAAAAGTTGTAGAAACTATGCACGACTTGTCTCCCATCAGAAGTAAACAATATGTGGACAGTATGGAACCGCTCGTGCCATCTTAAGAAAATCCATCCCGATTACCACATCAAAATCATCTAAGGAGGCAACCGTGAAGTTCACCTCCCCTTTCTAAGATCCCATTTCACATGTTACTCCTCGAGTTACTCCCATAGTGCTCATTACTTCCAAATTGTCAACCTTAATCTTTCCTTTATTTGCCACGACATCTATCTTCAAGCGAGATGCCATGGTCTTCGCTACGAAATTATCTACGGTCCTCTTGTCCACCAATGCTCTCATAGACTTCCCATTAAGGATCAAATCTACATATATCAACCCTTTCTCAGCTCCTAGTTTTGACTTTTGTCTTTCTAGAGCCCTAAGGAACCGCAAAGCCTCCACTACTGAAGGATCCTCTTTTTGGTTCCCTGGTTCCCCAATATACGATTCTCGCCCATCCTCTTAGATCGCCTATAGTGCATTCAAGGCACCTTTGTGGGCACAGTCAACTACTCGATGAGGTCCTTCGTAAAGAAAGCACTTTATGTGTTTGGGTTTTAGCTCTGAAACACTGTTAGACCCTTAAGGTAGATTGCTCAATTTCCCAGAACTGCTTGTCTCCTTATGAAAGTTATATGGTCTGTTCCAATCCCTTCCTCCACCAAAGTTAGGAGAATTCCAATAGGATCCCCCACCTTGGCCTCTGCCTCATTTAGGGGGTCGCTTGTTTGCTCCTTGAGATGAGGTGAACTTCCTCTTCCCTACATTACTTGGGTAATCATCCAAGCATTCTGCAGCAGCCACAATTGCACCCACATCAGGTAAGTCTCGTCTCATGAGTTCATTCTTGGCCCATGACTTCAATCCCTTCAGAAAATTGTAAACCCTGTCAAACTCCATCATGTCCTTAATATTTAGCATCAAGGTTGAGAAACCTCTCACATAGTCCCAGATAAACCCAATTTGTTGTAGGTTACCTAGCCTACAACGTGCATTATAGCTCACGTTCACTGGGTAGAACTATGCCTTCAATTCCTTTTTAAAGTCTTTCCAACTAGCAATCATGCATTGCCCCGAGACCTACTCCTTTTTGGTTCGCCATACAACTTAGCATCATTATCCAAGTACATAGGGACAATTTTCAACAGACCTCCATCATCCTCATTCTTGGTTGCATCAAAATACAACTCTATATTAAAGATGAAATTATCTACTTCTTTAGCATCACGCAGACCGCCAAAAGACAAATTTTCAAACATCCTAAAAAATTACAAAATAACCTCTCTATGTTTAAAAATTTCTAAACCTTGTGAAATCTTTACATTCACTTGTTTAAAGAACAATGGTTAAGTATGAGTTGAAAATGTGAACATGATTATTTTAATTTCATTTAATATAAAATAGTAAATTACACTTTTGTCTCTTAAAGATAAAATTATATTTATTAATTATATTAAAATCTAAAGCTGTAATTTCTCTAATTTAAAAATAAAGTTCAGTGGTTTAAAAAAAAATGGTGATTTTTTGAAAGCAGTATAAATACAAGAACAGCAAGGAGGGCATCGTTACTCAGAAGAGAAGTCCTGTCTTGCTACAAAAGCAAACTCCATACCCATAGATCCTCCTTTTGCTTAACGGAGAAAGAGAAAGGGAGAAAATGTCCGGCATGGAGAGACTGCAGAGAATGTTTGCGGGTGCCGGAGGCGCTTTAGGTCACCCACCCCCCGATTCTCCGACTCTTGATTCATCGGAGCAGGTCTACATCTCCTCTCTTGCCCTCCTCAAAATGCTTAAACACGGTACGATTCTCAACAATCTAGACCTATAGATGCATTTAGATCTACGTTCAAATTAAATTTTATAATTTTGTTCTATTTGTTTCTGAAGCTGTTCTTAGGGTTTGTCAATCTCACATGTGGTTTCTGGGTTCGGTTTAGTCTTGCGCTTGATCTGTTGTTTTCTTTTTCCTTCTTTTTATGCAATTTGGGTATTTGGATTCTCTATTATGTTCATCTTTAGTGTAACACATGCTCTTTTTAATTGAAGTTTGAATTTGCAAACGTGCAATTCTTTAATTCCTTCCGTCATTTGAACGTTTTCATTGTCAATTTTGAATCAGTTGAGTCCTAATTATTTTTCCCCTTCTATATGCCTTGCATTTGTTTTCTTTTCTCACCGTTATAAATATTTAATGGTGGATTATTGCTCACATGTTTGATTTTTGGTTCCTCAGGCTTCTTTGGAACTTGTAAATATCATAAAGTAAAATTGCTCTCTTTTTCTTTTTAACTTTTGAATTGGCTGACGTGAATAATAGGAAGAGCTGGGGTTCCCATGGAAGTGATGGGCTTGATGTTGGGAGAGTTTGTGGATGAATACACTGTTCGTGTTGTTGACGTCTTTGCCATGCCTCAAAGTGGTACTGGTGTTAGTGTTGAAGCTGTCGACCATGTTTTCCAGACTAACATGCTTGATATGCTCAAACAGACTGGAAGGTAGTCTTCAATCAATTAGGTTTAAATTAAATAGTATTCTATGGTTTTGGAACATATTCAGTATTTTCCTTGTCTTTCTGAAGGTTGGATGTTTGGCATTTCTGTAGTTCTGTTACTGGCTTTGTTGGATATTTCACTTGCTTTACCTTCCTTTCCAGGTAGCTTATTTCTTTCTTTCTTTTTTTTTTTTTGGTTTTGCAGGCCAGAGATGGTTGTTGGATGGTACCATTCCCATCCTGGATTTGGCTGTTGGCTATCTGGTGTTGATATAAACACACAACAGGTTTTGTGGATTTTTTCTCTTAGTGCTGATGATTTAATTTTATGCTATCCAGAAAAAAAAATTCCTTAGTAGTTTAAGAGACTAGGTCTTCTATTTGGTTTTATAGACAGTAAAGACTTTTTCTTTTTACCATAACTAGTATGGTTTACTTACAAATTTGGCATCCAATTACTGAACAAGATGAATAGAGCTTAGATAGGACATCATTATGTGAAACCAGAATATGATGGGTGAGCTGTGAATGATAACAACTTTTAGCTTAAAACTATACTAAAAGAGTGTGGATAATGATGTTTGACATGGATATATGTTATGTGATGCTGGTGTGTTGCTAGATTAGGATTCCCTTATTTTGATGCCTTGGTAATTGAAAGGCTTACTCAAACTTTTGACATTCCATATATCGTTGGAAAAAGAAAATGATAGTGAACTTTCACACATCTTCTCCTCCACCATTCTAATGCTTGAAAAATGTAGTATTTTTAACATATATTGTGTAGGAGTAAAATTTCTAGGATTCTTTAGAAAGGGATTATTTTTTCTCTTTTAAAGAATTTGATTCAACTTGATCTTGGAAACTTGAGCTTGTGGCCAAAACTAATGATCTGAGCTGGCAATGGATAGTGAATGATTTCTATGGAGTTTGGTAAATGACTGGAACTTGATCACTCTAGATTAGAAACAGTTCTTAATTGCAATTTATTGTATCTGACTGTTGTTCATCTTAAGTTTGTTGCTATTGATTAACCACCTTTTTCATGACGTTTGATATTACTTTCAGAGTTTTGAAGCTCTGAATCAACGGGCTGTGGCAGTTGTGGTGGATCCAATTCAGAGTGTTAAAGGGAAAGTGGTGATAGATGCTTTTCGCCTGATTAACCCACAAACGATGATGCTTGGCCAAGAACCACGGCAGACAACTTCCAACCTTGGCCATCTGAATAAACCATCCATTCAGGTGAAGACATAACAAATCATGACCTTTTATTTGATTTCTCTCTTTTCCCTTTTCCTATGACGGCTATTTCCCTGTTCCACTATAACTTTTGATATGCTTTTCTCAAAAATTTCAGGCATTGATTCATGGGTTGAACAGGCATTATTACTCTATAGCCATTAATTACAGGAAGAATGAACTGGAGGAGAAAATGCTTCTTAACCTGCACAAAAAGAAATGGACAGATGGATTGACACTCAAGAGATTTGATACTCATTCTAAAACCAATGAACAGACTGTTCAGGTGAGCGAGTGTTACAAAATTGTAGCTTAATTCTATCTTATTTTGACTTTAATTGGGGCCCTTGATGATATCTAATGTTGCTAAAATATGATGCAAGTTATATGGAGGTAAAGTTTGTAAAAAGAAATGTAATTTTCAACTTACTAGCTTCCAGTTGAGTGTCGATGCAAGGCCAGCTTGTTCATTAAACAAGGGAGCTTGAGTGAAATTCTAAACTCTACTCTACATCGAGGCACTACAGTGTGCAATCCTTCCTAATATGCATTTTGGTGTCATGTCTTGGGTAAGATTGGGGTAAAAATTTGAGTTAATCTTAATCTGACTTTATTTGTGGCATGATCGTCTGCTATTCTACATTGTAAACTTAACGAGTTATTATAGAATGGGTTTTCTCCTTGATGGGTCCAGCGGAGCAGAATCACTCGTTAAATTAATTCTGCAATATGTGACACTAACATCATATGGGCCTTGGCAATTAGGCAAACATGGTAACATTTGTCTCGGTAGTGATCTTTGTTTGTCTTGGTATGAACAGGAGATGCTGAACTTGGCTATTAAATACAACAAGGCGGTGCAAGAGGAAGATGAGCTGCCACCTGAGAAGCTAGCAATTGCAAATGTGGGAAGGCAAGATGCAAAGAAGCACCTTGAAGAACATGTGTCTAACTTGATGTCTTCCAACATAGTCCAGACTTTGGGTACCATGCTCGACACAGTTGTGTTCTAGGACATTTTTTTTTAACTTGCCTTGCTGTATTCTATATTTCAAGTAGAAAATCCATGGATTTTAGATTTTAGCTTCCTTCTAATTCGGTTCTTATTGTTTTCCACTGGATCATGTCGTGGATTTCCATTTGCATATTGGTAAACTAGAAACAGTATTGTTCTTGCAACTGATATAAAGAGAATTTGAACTTATTTGATAAGCTTCAGTCATAAGAATGCTAAAATAATATTTTTTTCCACATCTATATGATTTTTTTTCCCATTATGAAAAACATTTTGGACGAATGGAATGAAAGAAATATATAATAAACTGAATTACCTTTGGATCTCTACTTTTGTGATCTGAACTATAGCAATTATTTAAAGTTTTGTATTAACTTGAAAGGCTTACAATCTAAGTTCGTATTTTTATTTCTTATCTTAATATTGTCACTTCTTGTATATAGACAGACGTTCATTGATTTGTCCAGCAAAATAGTAAAAAGATAAATTCTGGAGCCCTGTTTCTGAAGAAGTTCAATTCCTAATTGCCATAAAATGAGCATTAAGCAGCCAGACAGCCAAGAGACATTTTGGGAAGCTTGTGTCCCGGAAAGTGGTCAAAAGGCGTAACTACTGTGGTTAAAGCACAATTAGCAATGGAAATCTTTTGATTCGATTTCTTTTATTTTTCCACATAAACTAACATTTCAAAGGAACATAGAACATCAAATCAAAAACATTCTCTCATCCTTTCTTGATGAAAGAAGCAAGATCTCTGAACATGCTCCTAGCATTCTCACTATTGGGATCAAATATATGGAAGATGTGATCCTCTCCTTTGATCTCCACAAGCTTTGCAGTCCCTTTCCATCCGCTGCTCAATAATCTTTCATAATAAA
This sequence comes from Cnidoscolus chayamansa, assembly GCA_948266635.1. NCBI lineage: Eukaryota > Viridiplantae > Streptophyta > Magnoliopsida > Malpighiales > Euphorbiaceae > Cnidoscolus > Cnidoscolus chayamansa. Next base: position 1,675 of record CAOGCB011216889.1, on the reverse strand, counting down.
GCTTTCCTCGATCTCTCAATATGTCTCTCTCCGCCACAATAACTAGCACTCTGTTGCAACCCAACCCTTCAAGACTAGGAGATCCATCTGCAAATGGGTTAATAAGTGGATCATCACATCCTTTCTGAGATGGACAGATGAACATCCACCACTTATCCACCAATGATCTTCTCACATGATCACTCTTTTCTACTCCTACCGGATCTTTTCCCCAGAAATAAGGATGGATCATTGCAATGCCTTGAATCTTCACTTCTCTACCCAGTTCTGACCCCTTGAGCTTAAACCCCAAATGATGAGCCATATTAGCACCGCAGCTGTCTCCTCCCAAGAACACCCGTCCAAAGTCAGCATAATCCTTGAGCCATGCCTCCTGCCCATCACCTCCACTGGCTTGAGCAGCCACCCAACGGAGTGCAGCCCAGGAGTCCTCATATGCAGCCGGAAGAGGGTTCTCCGGAGCTAACCTGTAGTCAACCGAGACAAGAACGACGTTTGCCTCGGCCACTAGCTTGTTAAGAGATTGATGATACTTGGGGTCAGCAGTGGATGATATGAAGAAGCCTCCACCATGGTAGTAGATAACAAGAGGAAGCTTTTGACCAGCTTTTGCTAAACTGGGACGGTAAAGCCTAGCCGAGACATGAGTTTCTGGTATGATAAGCTTGTCTTGGGACAAAACACCTGTCTCAGGATCCAAACCTGCAGGAACAACTTCAGTACCAGCAAATCGCTCAATTGTCCCATCTTTGTACACCCGAAGATAAGGAAAAACATCATGGGACACTTGTGCTTTTTCTGAAACCATCTCAATCCAGATCTATACAAGAGGGAGAGAATATTAATGAAGAAGAGACACTGTGATTTCTATGAGCAGAAGGTTGGGACTTATATACACAGAAGATTGCCTTTTTTTAATATATAATCATTATTATTTTATATATATATATAGTGGTCATTTTGATTTACGTGAATAATATTTCAATGGTTTTGACTAAATTGTAGCTACGTGAAATCGTCGCTATCGTGGTTGATTTATGGCTTTTAATTTCGAATTTGAATAAAATCGTTTTAATTGCTAATTATAATTAAATTGGATCAACTTTAATCAATTTCTTTCTTTTTCGAATTAAATAACAATTAATTAATAAATTTTTTTTAACTATTATATGGTAATTAAGGTTGATATACTTTAACACAATAAATTAAAATTAATATATTTTATTATATTATTAAAAAAATAATAATTTAAATATTAAATAATTAATATAATTTAAATCACTGAATTAATTAAATTAAATTAAATTAAATTATTGGAATTATTTTTACTGAGAAATTGTTGAAAAGGGATGACTAACAAAATCAGGCGTTTGGGTCTGCCACAATTAATCATATCCTTATTTTATTATTAATTTTAATTATTATTATCATCATTTTATTTTATTTTATTTATATTAGTCAATTTGGAAGCTTCTTCAATTATTTTCCTATTTAATTAATTGATTTTCTTCTATTAATTATATATAAATATATATATTAACTCTTTAATTTATTAATTTAACTTGATTTGGTGGTTAAAAATATATTATTTTATTAAAATACTCACTATGATAATATGGAAAAACTTTAAATTTGATTAAAATAAAGAGATCCCAAATCAAAATCTTTTCACTAA
>CAOGCB011216677.1:0-20871 GCA_948266635.1 Cnidoscolus chayamansa | reverse complement strand
TTCTTTTATCTTTCCTTTTCTTTTCTCTTTTATTTCTATTTCTTTTCTTTTTCTACTTTCTTTTATTTTCCAATTTCATTTTCTATTTTATTATTCTTTTATTTATTTTTATTTCATTTTACTTCTCCAAATTCATATCTCTTAATTCCCTTATGTTTCTCACTTCATATTTCCCATTGGTTTAAATTTTGCATTTCTTTTACTTCACTTCTTTCCCTTTTTCCATTTCTATCCTAGTTTTCACTTCTTAATTCCATTCCTTCCCTTATTTAATCACTTTCTTGTTAATTACCTCATTTTAGGTACCTAAACTGCTAGGCCCTAAAGTTCGTCCGTAACAAAATGACTCAATGGTGGAAAAAAATCTATTTTGAAGATGGATGAACGATTAGCAAAGAAAACTGAAGTTCCAAAAGAGCGAAAAAGAAGAAAAAGGAAAACTAGAAGGAGACTCACAAGGTAATTGAATTAATCATTTTGAAGTTGCTCATGACTATACATGCATAAAATGGTTAGTTTACAATCTTTTTTCTTTTAATCTGAATTCTTTTTACATTTTCAAGCTTGAAGTGAGTTTATAGTTTCAAATGTTTATTTTTATGAGAGATTGATTTAAGATCTTTTTATGAGTTAATATTTGCTTTGAATGGGCAAATAATTGAGTAATTGTGGATGTGATTACTTAAATTTTTAAGATACTCAATAAAAGAAATGAGATATGTTCCTTGAAAGAAGTAACTTGGATAAAAGATTTTGAGAAAATTAGTGGAATTTCAAGGCTGGATGAGATTCATGTCATTTAAGAGACTTGTGTATGTTGATTTAGTTCAAAATTTCTTTGATAGGATGATGATCTCTAGAGATAAGCAATCTTTTTTTATGAAATTAGGTCATAGGACTTGGAGAGTAGACATAAAAATCATTGTTAAAGTGTTCATGATCTCTAACCATGGTACAAAGATTGGAAGCTTTAGAGATGTTAATAGATTGAGAGCATTTAATGAGAAAGTCTTTTTTAAAGAAGATTACCCCACACACACAAGTCTAAATGCACTAAACAATTCCATGCTACTTAATTTAGAAACTAGAATCCTTCATTTCTTCATACTCCATTTCTTATGTCTAAGGACTGATAGTCAAACTTATATCAGTAAAATTGATGCATGCATGATATGGCATATGGTTGAGAGAGTGAAATTTAACCTTCAGCAACTCATTTTTAGAATGATTCATCTTTTAGAAGACTATCTTATGCCATGAGTCTTAATATTCACTTTACTGCTCAGTCCATTCCCCTCTCTATTGGCTCAAAGGAATTGATTGAAATAAAAGTCACCTTTGTGAGTGGAAAGAAATCAGGAAATAATTGTGATGATGAAGATGAAAGTGACAATGAGTCTAGCAATAAGCCAAAAAAAAAAAAGAAGCAAAACAGTTAACATTCAATCTAATGATGAAAGTGATATAGCTCTAAACACACTTATTAGAGAAGTCCAGAAAAAGCAAAACAAATACAAGCTGGAGCTCACAATGCTAAAGTTTTTGTAGAAGATGAAAGAAATTGTAAACTCAAAACTGAAAATGATTGCAGGATAGGAAACACAGATTATAGAACTTCTTACTATTACACCCAGAACTGGTGTAGCTTCTGCTTTTAGTTCTCATGCATGTACTTCACACCATGATGATGATGATGCTGAAAAAGGACTTAGAAAATGATGGAGATTTAATTCTCCTGCTGATGGACCATCTATTGCACCCTGTCCTAATTATGATCAATCTGACCAATCTCAAATAGCAGATAGTGCCACATTGCAAAACCAGAAGATGCATCTCAACTTTCAGAATCACTTACTAAAGATCTTTAGCACCTCAAGCTAAAACTCTAAACACTTTTGCAGGTTCTTCACTTGATCCTCCATCTAAACTTATTGTCCAGGGACTTTCAGCAACATTACAAGAGCAGAAATTGAGGAATACAACTCAAAGGAGAATATCATACTTCACATTGTTAATACACCTTCTTCCACCACACCTCAAGCATAGAAAATTCACAAAAAGATAGTGGCTATGAAGATTGTTAGGCCTCCAGTTAATAGAAAAACTCAGAGATTGTCAGCTGAAACATCTTTCACCTAAGAGCTCGAAATTTCCAAAACATTGGTAATATCTTCCTTGTTTACTGATGACAAAAAGGGGAGAAAGAAATGCTCTACCTTGAAATGCTTTAACTGTTTTTATTTTATTTTGACTAAAGATGATGCTAACAAGTAATAGGTACACTCTCATTTTGGAAATATTCAGATTTGAATACTTAGCATATATTCAGTTGAAATGTTAATTTCATACAATAGCTAAGGGGTAGCTTCATCATACTTAGTTAAAATATCATTATTGCATGAACTTAGGGGGAGTTTTGTGAATAATACATACATGCATACTTTTTGAATTACATGTTGCTATGATACACGTGAAAATAACAAATGTAGGGGGAGTTTTTTTATTAACTGAAGTTTATTTCTTTTACATATTAATTGAGCTTATTTGATACTTTCTATAGTTTCGTCATCATAAAAAAGGGGAAGGTTGTTGACCCCACGAGCTCAAATGAGCATGTTTTGATGATTCCAAAACTTATGAAAATTACCTTTATTTAAAAAAATATATACTTTGCTAGAATTCTATGAGGTAAATGATTGCATGTTGATATTGAAGAAATTCAAATGAATGAAGGATCAAATATTCAAAGACAAGAGGACTTGAAGCACTAATAATTTGAAGTCTATAGTTCATTAGGTAATTTTAGAATTCTTGTAAAAATAAGTATAAGAGGGTGAATTGTCAAACATGCTAAATCATTCATACATGCACATTCATATGATACACATCAATTTCAAAAATTAATTTTAAAGTATGAAGAAAATATAGTCACTGATTTGAAAGTAGAACCTAGACTTTCAAAAGTAGAAATTATATTTTCACGATCCCAGGTTCTAAAATCAACTAAGCACTAGAGTCCAAAAATAACGACTAGTTTTTATTGAAATCTGTGTCAAACCTACCCAGATCTTCTCCAAACTGCTAGTTTACATCAAGAACATATATATTGAGTTGAAGTATCTCATTTACACTTAACAGAAGCATTTTACATTGATAGAATTTATTACAAAGAGCTTCTCTTCACTTGAGCATTCATTGAGCATTGATTGAGCATTCTTTAGCAAATCAAACTCTTCTCCTTCTTTATAACTTCAGCAGTAATAAGAAAAAAACAAGAGTTAATTTATTTCATCCACCAAAACCTATTTAAGGTTGATTGCAAGCTTGGGATAGCTTGTGTTTTGAGTGTTTGGTGATAAACACTTATATAAGGTTACAAGAGCCTTTAAAAACTTGGGAGAAGGTTACAAGATCTTTTGAAAACTTGGGAGAAGGTTATAAGATCCATGGAAAACTTGGGAGAAGGTTGCAAGAGCCTTGAAAAACTTGGGAGATTTGTAAAGGCTTGTCTCTAGCCATTCAAAAGAGTCAAAAGTGAAGCAACTTCTTAAATGGAGGCTTTAGGAGAGTGGATGTAGGCAAGAAGGCCGAACCACTATAAAATTCATGAGTTCTTATTCTCTTTCCCTTCAAAAGAGTCAATGGTGGAGCAACTTCTTAGAGGGAGGCTTTAGGAGAGTGGATGTAGGCAAGAAGGCTGAACCACTATAAAATTGATGAGTTCTTATTCTCTTTCCCTATCTTTTAGTTTGATTTAAATTTATACTTGGTTAATATGTAGTTATATCTGATTTATTGAACTTAGACTTTATTGAACATATATGAGTTAGTTTTGTCTTTAAGATATTTATCTGCTAGTATTTCACAAATAGAGTTCTGGAACTAACGACAATCTAAATTTGGATTTTAGAAGTTCTAGTTTCTCTAAGTTCTAGAATTAACTGTGATAATCTTTATAGTTCAGAGTAGGGACTAAGATTCATAAAATTTTAAAAATGTCCAATTCACCCCTTTTTGGACCTATATTAGGGACCAACAATAACATTAAAAAAAAAGTTTCAAACATACCAATATTCTTAAGACAAGGGAGCAATATAGTTTTTGCTAAAATACTTTGCAAGTCGCACACATGAACTAGATATACCAAAGGTACATAAACTCAATACTTTTGCCATTTAAGTTACTATTATCTTACCAATTATTTATGCATAAAACATAAAAATCAATTCCCATTTAGGGCAGCAACATGTGCAACTGTCAAACCATACATTTAAGTAAATGAATTTATTCATATAACATTTAAATTCTGTACACAATTAATTTGACCACATTTACACTTACTTACCATATTAACAAAGTCCTTTCAATAAATTCCTACTTTCTTTTTTATATTTAGATCTTTCAAACACCACTTAAATATATTCAAATATGATCAATATATTTTACAAATTCAAGTATCTTACTACCTTAATAAGGTTCATTCAAATAATTTGCAATATCTATTTCTTTACTTTTTTTTTTTGCAACTCCAGCAATTCTTCTCTAACATATAACTTTTAATACATATGACTCTTTAGACATTAGAAATAACTATTAATTCATCTTTTAAATAGGGAGTGTAAATGAACTAAGTTAGATACAACTTCAAAAAGTTCAAATTTGATTCATTAAAATTATTTTACGCTCGAGCCAAAGTCAAGCTTGAATCATTTTGAGTTTAAGCTAAATATCAATAAGTTTAAATTTGATTCGTTTAATAAACAAACCAATATGAGTCAAGCATTCATCATGCCAAATTTTAAAAAGTTCTAAAACATCTCGTTTCATTTACAAGTTTTTTTTATCAGCACAAAAATTCCTCAAAATAGTTGTGTTTCCTATTTTGTAGCCGAAAAACACTAGAAAAAAAAATGTCATGGGTCATAGTATTCCCCAACAAGGGGGTACTCACCAAAAATTATACATATCAATTTATCATAATGAAAAATAAAGAAGGAATTTAAAAACTGTCCGACTCAGAGCTAGAGGCTTCACTTGAGATCTCATATGTCAAGTGTTCTGTGGCAGTTGGATGAAAACATGAAATGGCAGATTTCAACATATTGACCAAGGTGGTCCTGAATTTCTTGTTCTTCTTCCTCTCTTTGTGAATTTGCTTCTCGACTTCTTTGATGTCCTTCCTCAGCTGGTCATAACTGGTATGGGGAGTAGAACATGAGCAAGAGGGTCTATCAGTGGCAGGTACCTCATGAGTGCGCTCCTCATTAGTAGGAGGATTAGCCCTGATGGCTTCCTTAGTGAGTCCCCAACTTCTGAACGGTGTAGAAGAGATCTTCTTACACTCGATTCCCGCATCATCATTAGTATCGCAGAAAATTCCCATACCCTTTAATAATGCAGTGATGTACCCTCCACACATTATGAATTGTGTCCTAGTGTCCTCAATCTGCCTCTTCAGAAAAGTCACAACCTCTACACCAATATCAATGTTATATCCGATAATCATACAAAAGAGGTAAAACATGTCAAAACTAGTCACCTTATTATGACTAGTTTTCTTACAGCAAATTCTGTGGGCAGGATATGGTGGAGTAATTTGTGCTCAATAGCTGAGAAATTGGAGGCTAAGGATTTTGAAGACACAAACTCATCTTGTCTGGGATGAATCAGTTGTAGCCATATCTTTTCCACACACATGCCTTTAGGCCAGGCATTAGTTGATTCGTCTTTAGGCTTCAAATCATCTTGGAAGCCTAAGAAGGACCCGATTTGGTTCAACTTCATGATATGAACCTCTCCATATGCCTCAAAAGTCATTATGGAAATCCCGCTATTTTCTCAATTTTCATGGTAGATAAGAATTTAATTATCACCTCTTTGTAAGCGGGCTCTTTCATTTTGAAGAGTTTGAACCATGTTTTGTCAACGACTATCTGTTGTAGTCTTTCCTCCATGCCATACTCCCGCAGAATTGCCCAATCTAAATATTGGTGATTCAGGATTGTCATCCGGTTGAATCATTTCTTTCTTTTCTTTGCGTACTCTCGGTCAGAAAGCAAGAATCATTGTTGAGTCCCCGAAGTCGATGGTACGGAGGTCCTTCGCTTTTTTCCTCTGTGGTTGGAATTTTTGGTGCGGCATTCCTGTAGAACAAAAACAAGAAAATGCATATTAATTCATCGATTAACTAACCCAATGAATTTTCACAAGCCAAAATATTCATGATTCACACGTGGATGAAAATCACTGAAATTCCAACACTCAAACAAGCACAAGAGTTGATTTATGTACTTACACCTACAATTTAGAAATTAAAAGCTGGCAGCCTAAGTTGGGCGGCCTAAAATTAACGAAAATGGGGTCGTGAAAAAAAGAAATAGGTTTGGAATTCATGCATATATGTATACAAAATATCATGCAATGGTCGGCATCCAACTCCTTTCCAATTCATGCAAATCCACATTTCTGATACTAGAAAATCAAAATTAACTACATATACGTCAAGTAACAATAGTAATTTTTCTTTTAAACATAAAAGGCCCAATTTCCCCTCACATTCATCACCTAGGTTAAATCTCAATTTCTAATTGAAAAATGGGTTTTTGTTAAAATCAAGCACAAATCACTCTAACCCATCATCATGCAAGCATAGTAATCAATTTCTACAAGAGAAATCGACAACCCATCACAAAAATCTAGCAAATCCACATGCAATAGGAAATTCACAACAAAAACAACAAGAAAAGAGAAAGCAAGACTTAAAAGAGAGGAAGGAAAACTTACTTGGTGTGTCTTGAAATGCAAGAGAAGGATGAGTGCGAGAAAGAGTGGAGATGGGCGAGAGGGGTGTGAGAGTGAGAGTGAGAGTGAGAGAGGGAGAAATAGGGAGGAAGGGGGAGAAATTGAAAGTGAAAGAGGGAGGGAGAAAAGGAAGGCCTAAGTTTAAACATTAGACTTAGGCCGGCAAATTTACCTGTAGGCCGCCGGCCTTTAATTGGTTGGACCGGCGGCTTTTGAATCGAACTTTTTTTTATAAACTTTTTTTTGTAGCATGGATTGCCTCCCATGTAGCGCTTAGTTTATAGTCGCTTAGCCCGACTTTTCCAATTCATTTGCTCAAATCTTGTAGCTCCACAAATGAGGTATCTCTGTCGACGTTTAATGTTTGAGAACATAACCATTTACCTTGAAAGTATGGTTATCTTCTACCTTCAATTCCACTGCACCATAAGGAAAAACATTGACAATTTTAAAAGGTCCAGACCATGTTGATTTTAACTTACCCAGAACAACTTCAAACGGGAGTTGTATAATAGGACCTTCTGACTAAAGACAAATTCTCTCCTCATAATTTTCTTATCGTGCCATCGTTTTGCTCGTTCCTTGTATATTCGGGCGTTTTCATATGGTTCCTCTCTTAATTTGGCCATTCAATTAAGTTGGAGCAATCTTTTCTCACCTGCAGCTTGTAAATCGAAGGTAACATTTTTAATAGCTCAGTAAGCCTTATGCTCAAGCTCGATTGGTAAGTGACATAATTTACCGAAAATAATTTTGTATGGGGACATTCCAATAGGGGTTTTAAATGTTGTTCTATAAGCCCACAATGCATCATCAAATTTTAAAGACCAATCCTTTCTAGATGCATTGACGGTCTTTTCCAAAATTTGTTTAATTTCCCTGTTGGATACTTCAACCTGTCAACAAGTTTGTAGGTGATAAGGGGTAGAAATTTTGTGAGTAACTGCATATTTAAATAATAATTTTTCAAATTGCTTGTTATAAAAATGTGATCCCCCATTACTTATTGTAACTCTCGATACCCCAAATCGTGAAAATATGTTCTTTTTCAAAAATTTAATAACAACCCTGTTGTTATTTACTTATAGAGCAACTGCCTCTACCCATTTCGAAACATAATCAACAGCTAATAGGATGTATTTATTTGAAAAATATGAGGGGAAAGGACCTATAAAGTCAATCCCTCAAACATCAAAGAGCTCAATGACAATTATATTGTTTTGTGGTAATTCATGTCTCTTAGAAATGTTGCCAGTCCTTTGACAGTGAATACAGGACACGATGAAATTCCTGCAATCACTGAACAACTTGGGCCAATAAAATCCACATGATAAAATTTTTGCCATTGTTCTTTCCACACTAAAGTGACCTTCTACTTCTTTGGAGTGACAATGCTATATAATGCTAAGATGTTCACTTTTAGGCACACATCGCCTAATTACTTGGTCAACATAGTTTTTGAACAAATATGGTTCATCCCAAAAATAAAATTTTACATCATGTAAAATTTTATTTTTCTATTGGTACAGTAAACCATATGGAGTAATTTTGCTAACCAGGTAATTAACAATATCAGCATACCATGGTAATCCTGGGATTTCTACTGCATATAATTCATCAAGGAACATTTCATTAATGGGTGAAAAATCATATTCCATAAGGGATAAATGATCATCCACCACATTTTCAGTCCCCTTCTTATCTTTAATCACAAGATTAAATTCTTGCAGCAGTAGAATCTATCGAATTAATCTTGGTTTGGTATCAGCTTTAGCAAATAAATATTTAAGGGCAGTATGATCTGTGTATACTATGATTTTAGAACCTATCAGATAAGGCCGGAATTTATCGCTTGCAAAGATGACTGCTAATAGTTCCTTTTCAGTTGTGGTGTAATTCCTTTGGGCTTCATTCAAGGTTCTGCTTGCATAGTATATTACATGAAATGACTTATCTTTCCTTTGCCTAAGTACCGCTCCTATAGCATGGTTGCTGGCATCGCACATCAACTCGAGTGGGAGCTCCCAATCAAGTGCAACGATCACTGGTGTAGTGGTGAGCTTTTCCTTCAATAGATTGAATGCCTGCAAACAATTATCATAAAAATGAAGGCATAATCTTTCTCCAATAAATTACAAAGAGGTTTAGAGAGTTTAGAGAAATCCCTAATAAATCTTCTGTAAAAACCAGCATGTCCCAATAAGCTTCTAACTCCTTTTACTATAGTAGATGGTGGTAATTTCTCTATCACATCCACCTTTGCCCTGTCAACCTTAATTCCCTGCTTAGATACTTTATGCCCTAAAACTATTCCCTCTCTTACCATAAAATGGCATTTCTCCCAACTGAGAAACAGATTAGTTTTCATGCATCTCTTAAGCACATATCCTAAATTAATCAGGCATGATTCAAACGGCTTTCTAAAAACTGAAAAATCATCCATAAATACTTCAATGAAATTTTCAAGCATGTCAGAAAATATGGACATCATGCATCTTTGAAATGTGGCAGGTACATTACAGAGACACAAGGGTATTCTCCTAAAGGCAAAAGTGCCAAAGGGACAAGTAAATGTGGTTTTCTCTTGGTCTTCGGGTGCAATATGGATTTGATTGTACCCATAATAACCATATAGAAAATAATAATAATCATGCCCTACAAGTTTTTCTAACATGATCAATGAAATGGAGGGGAAAATGATCATTACGTGTAGCAGTATTCAGTTTCCTGTAGTCTATACAGACTCTCCAACCAGTTATTGTGCGAGTGGGAATTAATTTGTTATCCTCATTTTTACTACAGTCATACCACCTTTTTTTTGGCACTACTTGGACAGCACTTCCTTTTTCACTACCTCCTTCAAAGTTGGGTTGAGTCTTCTTTGTGGTTGCACTATAGGTTTGCACTCAGCCTCAAGCAGTATCCTGTAGGTACAAATTGAAGGGCTAATTCCTTTTATATCAGCAATGGTCCACCCAATAGCTTCTTTATGTTCTCTCAAAATATTCAAAAGTTGCTGCTCTTGATCACTGTTAAAGAAGAGGAAATAATTATTGGCAAAGTATAATCTGTTCCAAGATATGCATAATTCAAATAACTAGGTAATGGTTTAAGCTCAAGCACCAAGGGTTGTGTCAATGATGGGACTGGCTTCTGATTGCTTGTGCCAAGGTCCTCGTAGTAGCAAGTTCGGATGTCTAACACTCTTTCTACACATTCTTCACTCAAGGTCGCTGACCTTTCCTTTGTTTTTGGCCGGCCTTCAGTCTTTTCATCCAAATCTTCGAGCACTGACTCCATAGTCTCTATACCTGCGTTCTTTTCAATATTCTCATAGGTAAACTCATCAATAATATCAATTGTGCAACAAGAATCACAGTTATCAAACTTTCTCATAGCTTCATAAACGTTAAAAGTCACTTCCTCATCCATAACTCTCAAAGTGTGCTTACCTTGTTCCACATCTATCAATGCCTTACCTGTTGCAAGAAAAGGTCTCCCTAAGATCAAGGGTACTTCTCTGTCCTCTTCCATTTCCAAGACTATAAAGTCAACTAGAAATATGAATTTGTCAACTTTTACTAGGACATTCTCCATTATACCCCTTGGGTATTTGACGCTTTGGTCAGCTAGTTATAGCGTGACGTGAGTCTCCTTGCATTCCCCAAGTCCTAGTCTCCTGAAAATGGACAAAGGCATTAAGTTTATACTTGCACCGGAGTCTATAAGGACTTTATCAAAATGAAAATTACTAATAGTACAAGGAACAGTAAAACTTCCCTGATCTCTTTGTTTCCTTGGCAGGTTGGGTGAATTCTTCTATAGAATCATGGAACACTCCCCTGTAAGCATCACAGGTTCATTTTTATCTATCTTTCTTTTCTTGGTGAGCAACTCCTTCATGAATTTGGCATATGAAGGCATTTGCTGAAGTGCCTCTACAAAAGGAATGTTATTTTGCAATTTTTTAAAGACTTCTAAAAATTTAGCAAATTGTGAATCCAATTGTTATTGCTTAAGCCTTCCTGGGAAAGGAACAGGAGTAGCATATGGTTTTACTTTTGGTGAATCTTGCTTTTGTTCCTCTTCCTTTTGTTTCCCTTTATCATTTGAGTTATCAACCAATTCCTTACCACTTCTCAACATTATAGCATTTACCCCTTTAGGATTTTGTTCAGTATTGCTAGGCAAAGACCCAGATGGTCTATTATTTAGCTGTTAAGACATCTGACTAATCTGATTCTCAAGATTCCTGATGGTAGCTTGTTGATTCTGCAACATTATGTCAGTTTTTTTGCATATAACTCAATATTAATTCTTCCATTTTTTACTGACCTTGCTGATATGAGGTATTTTGATAAGGGCCTTATTGCTGAGAGGTATTGAAATTAGGACATTGTTTTTGAAATCCATGTGGTTTGAGGGCATTACTATCATTTCTCCATGGGAGATTTGGATGGTTACGCCACCCTGGATTATAAGTGTTTGAATAATGTCCTTGGTTACCTCTTTGGAAATTGTTGACAAAATTTGCCTGCTCTCCATGAGTTGAAGCGGACGGGTTTCCAAATGAGAATTCAAGAGCTGAACACGATTCACAACAAGAATTAGTATTGAAGGAAGGTGCAGAGGTGAGTTGACTTACCTGGGCTACAAGAGCTGAGATATGGGCTGTCAAATTGTCCAGGTCATTAACAGATTCCACTCTAGACTTACTTCGTTCATTATGCCAATTGTGTGCAATGGAGGCCATTTCATCAATCAAAGCACTTGCCTTCTTATAAGTCTTACTTATCAATGCACCTCCTGAAGCAACATCTACTAGAGACATTAATGTCTCATCTAGACTGAGATAAAAAAATCCCAATCAGGAGGTTGTCTGGCAATCCATGATGGCGACATCTTCTAATTGCCTCCTTGAATCTTTCCCAAGTTTCATATAGTGATTCACCACTAAACTCGGTGAAGTTAGTGATGTCGCTTCTTAACCTTGACGTCTTAGCTGGTGGGAAATATCTCCTTAGAAACATAAATGAGAGATAAGCCAAAGCGGTTATAGAATTTTGTGGTAGTGAATTAAACCAAGCTCTAGTGTTATCTCTAAGTGAAAATGGAAAAAGTTGTAATCCGATAACATCATCAGATACATTATTTATTTTCACTGTATTACAATATTGAATAAAAATTGCAATATGCTCATCCGGACTCTTATTTTGGGTATCCTCCAAATTGATTTAATTGAACCATCTGAATGAGTGCTAGCTTTAATTCAAAATTATTTGCCTGAATGGTAGGCCTTCTTATTACAGGACCTGAAATAATAGGCACTGTATATTCCCGAAGTGGTCTACCAACATTCTGAGTACCATTGTTGTTCTCTTCTGCCATTTTAATTTGTTTCCTTCTTCTTTGCTCTTTTCTAAGTTGTCACAAGGTGCGTTTTATTTCAAGATTAATTGGTAGAAGGTCAGCACTTCTACCTTGGCGCATAAAACACCTGCAAACAAGAATAAAAGACAATAACACAAAAAATAAAAATGAAAAAAAATGCACCTAAATTAACAATAAAATTAAAGGTGGTCTAATATCAATTAATCCCCGGCAACGGCGCCAAAAACTTAATCCACGCAAAAATATATAATAAATAAATAAAGAAATAAAGCGTGAATATCTACTGGCAAGTGTACCAGATCGAATTAAGTAATATAGTGGGAGAAAGAGTGTCGAACCTCGAAGATTAATTAATTACTAGGCCTGTATTAATTTTTATTATTATTTAGGTAATAATGTATGATGATAAAATTATATGGAATAATATTGAATGTGCAAAAAGAGAATTAAAAATTAACGAAGGGAATGTGGAAAAAATAGAAATCCACTCTAATTGTCCTAATCAATTTGTGTTCATATTATAGTAGCTATGTGGAATTTTCATAAGAAATTGACAAACTTTAAATCTTTTTCAACTTAAAGTATAAAAACCCCAAATTAAGATAATAGCTTCCACTAATTAAAGTAAATGAGGATTCAATATTACAATCATCAATTTTTCAATTAAACGACTGCCTAACGTGATTAAAATAAATTCTCCCAATCCCTTGGTGAAAAATTAATTAACAACATTGAATAAATATTGATGTCAAATCTTAATAAAATTAAGTAACAATGCTCCCACATAAGTTATTAAATCTTATCTGGGAGTTCCTAACAAATCTGGATTTTCCTGTCGAGTTATTTAGATATCTATAAACTAAATTCAATTATCAAATCCAATTTGTAGTAGAAATCCCCATATGAAAAAACTCCACATAATCAACTATTTATAACATGAACCCAATAATCATTTTAGTTGATTAGGGCTTCATCTTATTTCTCACCAAAGAATTTAGAACATAATGATGTTCAATGTAGAAAGATAATTTAAATGTGCAGGAGAAGTAAGATAAATACCGAAAAATAAGAATCGCATAAAGAAAATAATGAAATAAGTGTTGAAATCTTCCCCTGAATTTACAACAAAATTCCACCGTACACAATAATTTCTTTCAGGTTTTCATAATGAAATAAAAATGAACAGAAAATAAATTTCTAAGGAAATTCTAAAAGAGAAAATGTTACAAGAAGAGAAATAGAATGATGGAACAAATGAAAATAATTCTCTGAATCAATGATTGAATTCCAAGGCTCATATCAATGCCTTTTATAGAGTTTAGGGAGGAGAGAGAAGAATCTGATTTGGTGAGCAAATCTCTCAAGATCATATTTGATTTCCACCTGGAGATAGAAGAATCGGTCAAGGCTGGCTTTAAGGCTGGCAGCTTTGAATGTGGTCCGATTCAAGGCTACATCAAGGTTGGCTCAAGGCTGGCGGATTTCCATAGTAGGTTGGCATAAGGCCGGCGGTTTTCAAGGTGCAAGATGGCAGCCTTCAAGGTGTAGGCCGGCCTAAGGCCAGAGGCTTTCAGGGTTTAGGCCAACCTAAGGTCGGAGGCCTTTATGTGAGCTGGCCAAAGCCGGCAACCTTTTTTAGTTCTCTTTTATTTGTTCTTTGATTTTTCAAAACTCCTCCGATTTACTTGAATTTGCCTTCTAGGTCCTTCAAACTTACATTTTCACAATAAACATCATTAAGTACCAATTTCTTATATTTTCTTATGATATTAATATACATTTAACACAAATCTTGAAAGAAAATATAAGTAAAATATGATCTTATCAATAAGGTAATTGAATTAATCATTTTGAAGTTGCTCATGACTATACATGCACAAAACGGTTAGTTTACAATCTTTTTTATTTTAATATGAATTCTTTTTATATTTTCAAGCTTGAAGTGAGTTTATAGTTTCAAATGTTTAGTTTTATGAGAGATTGATTCAAGATTTTTTTATGAGTTAATATTTGTTTTGAATGGGCAAATAATTGAGTAATTGTGGATGAGATTACTTAAAATTTTTAAGATAATCAATAAAAGAAATAAGATATGTTCCTTGAAAGAAGTAACTTGGATAAAAGATTTTGAGAAAATTAGTGGAATTTCAAGGCTGGATGAGATTCATGTCATTTAAGAGACTTGTATATGTTGATTTAGTTCAAAATTTCTATAATAGCATGATGATCTCTAGACATAAGCAATCTTTTTTATGAAATCGGGTCTTAGGATTTGAAGAGTAGACATATAATCATTGTTGAAGTGTTCATGATCTCTAACCATGGTACAAAGATTGAAAGCTTTAGATATGTTAATAGATTGAGAGCATTTAATGAGAAAGTCTTTTTGAAGAAGATTACCCCACACACACAAGCCTAAATGCACTAAACAATTCCATGCTACATAATATAGAAATAAGAATCCTTCATTTCTTCATACTCCATTTCTTATGTCTAAGGACTGATAGTCAAACTTATATTAGTAAAATTGATGCATGCATGATATGGCATATAGTTGAAAGAGTGAAATTTAACCTTCAGTAGCTCATTTTTAAAATGATTCATCTCTTAGAAGACTATCTTATGCCATGAGTCTTATTATTCACTTTACCACTCAATCCATTCCCCTTTCTATTGGCTCAAAGGAATTGATTGAAATAAAAGTCACCTTTGTGAGTGGAAAGAAATCAGGAAATAATTGTGATGATGAAGATGAAAGTGACAATGAGTCTAGCAATAAGCCAAAAAAAAAAAGAAGCAAAACAGTTAACATTCAATCCAATGATGAAAGTGATATAGCTCTAAACACACTTATTGGAGAAGTCTAGAAAAAGCAAAACAAATACAAGCTGGAGCTCACAATGTTGAAGTTTTTGCAGAAGATGAAAGAAGTTGTAAACTCAAAACTAAAAATGATTACAGGACAGGAAACACAGATTATAGAACTTCTGACTATTATACCCAGAACTGGTGCAACTTCTACTTTTAGTTCTCATGCATGTACTTCACACCATGATGATGATGATGCTGAAAAAGGACTCAGAAAATGATGGAGATTTAATTCTCCTGCTGATGGACAATTTGTTGGACCCTGTCATAATTATTATCAATCTAACCAATCTCAAATAACAGATAGTGTCACATTGCAAAACCAGAAGATGCAGCTAAACTTTCAGAATCACTTGCTGAAGATCATTAGCACCTCAAGCTGAAACTCTAGACACTTCTGCATGTTCTTCACTTGATCCTCCATCTAAACTTATTGTGCAGGGATTTTCAACAACATTACAAGAGCAGAAATTAAGGAATACAACTCAAAGGAGAATATCATACTTCACATTGTTAATACACCATCTTCCACCACACCTCAAGCATAGAAAATTCACAAAAAGAAAGTGGCTATGAAGATTGTTAGACCTCCAGCTAATAGAAAAACTTAGAGATTGTCAGCTAAAACATCTTTCACCTAAGAGCTTGAAATTTCCAAAAAAATGGTAATATCTTCCTTATTTGCTGATGACAAAAAGGGAAGAAAGAAATACTCTACCTTGAAATGCTTTAGCTGTTTTTATTTTATTTTCACTAAAGATGATGCTAACAAGTGATAGGTACACTCTCATTTTGGAAATATTCAGATTTGAATAATTAGCATATATTCAATTGAAATGTTAATTTCATACAATAGGTAAAGGGGAGCTTCATCATACTTAGTTAAAATATCATTGTTGCATGAACTTAGGGGGAGATTTGCGAATAATATATACATGCATACTTTTTGAATTACATGTTGCTATGATACACATGAAAAGCACAAATGTAGGGGGAGTTTTTTATTAACTGAAATTTATTTCTTTTACATATTGATTAAGCTTATTTGATACTTTCTATAGTTTTGTCATCATAAAAAATGGAGAGATTGTTGACCACATGAGCTTAAATGAGCATGTTTTAATGATTCCAAAACTTATGGAAATTATCTTTATTTTTAAAGAAAACTTTGCTAGAGTTCTATGAAGTAAATGGTTACATGTTGATATTGAAGAAATTCAAATGAATGAAGGATCAAATATTCAAAGACAAGAGGACTTGAAGCACCAATAATTTGAAGTCTATAGTTCATTAGGTAATTTTAGAATTCTTGTAAAAAGAAGTATAAGAGTGTGAATTGTCAAACATGTTAAATCATTCATACATGCACATTCATATGATACACATCAGTTTCAAAAATTAATTTCAAAGTTTGAAGAAAATATAGTCACTAAGTTGAAAGTAGAACCTAGAATTTCAAAAGTAGAACTTCTATTTTCACGATCCCAAGTTCTAAAATCAACTCTACACTAAAGTCCAAAAATAACGACCGATTTTTATTGAAATATGTGTCAAACCTACCCAGATCTTCTTCAAACGGCTAGTTTACATCAAGAACATATATATTGAGTTGAAGTATCTCATTTACAAGTAAGAGAAGCATTTGACATTGAGAGAATTTATTACAAAGAGCTTTTCTTCACTTGAGCATTCATTGAGCATTGATTGAGCATTGATTGAGCATTCTTTGGCAAATCAAACTCTTCTCCTTCTTTATAACTTCAGCTGTAATAAGAGAAAAACAAAGAGTTAATTTCTTTCATCCACCAAAACCTATTTAAGGTTGATTGCAAGCTTAGGATAGCTTGTTTTTTTAGTGTTTGGTGAGAAACACTTATATAAGGTTAGAAGAGCGTTTAAAAACTTGGGAGAAGGTTACAAGATCCTTTGAAAACTTGGGAGAATGTTATAAGATCCTTAGAAAACTTAGGAGAATGTTATAAGAGCCTTTGAAAACTTAGAAGATTTGTAAAGGCTTGTCTCTTGTCATTCAAAAGAGTCAATAGTGGAGCAACTTCTTAAAGGGAGGCTTTAGGAGAGTGGATATAGGCAAGAAAGCCGAACCACTATAAAATTCATGAGTTCTTATTCTCTTTCTCTATCTCTTATTTTAATTTAAATCTATACTTGATTAATCTATGCTTATATCTAATTTATTGAACTTAGACTTTATTAAACATATATGAGTTAGTTATGTCTTTAAGATATTTATCTGCTAATGTTTCATAAACAGAGTTCTGGAACTAACGACAATCTAAATTTGGATTTTAAAAGTTCTAGTTTCACTAAGTTCTGGAATTAACTGTGATAACTTTTATAGTTCAGAGCAGGGACTAAAATTCATAAAATTTCAAAAATGTCCAATTCACCCCCTCTTGGACCTACATAGGGACCAACAATAACATTAAAAAAAATGTCAAACATACCATTATTCTTAAACAAGGGAGCAATATAATTTTTGCTAAAATACTTTGCAAGTCGCACACATGAACTAGATATACCAAAAGTACATAAACTTACTTTTGCCATTTAAGTCACTATTATCTTACCAATTATTTATGCATAAAACATGACAATCAATTCCCATCTAGGGAAGCAACATGTGCAATTGCCAAACCATATGTTTAAGTATATGAATTTATTCATATAACATTTAAATTATGTACACAATTAATTTGACCACATTTACACTTACTTACCATATTAACAAATTCCTTTCAACTAAATTCCTACTTTCTTTTAGATCTTTCAAACACCACTTAAATATATTCAAATATGATCAATATATTTTACAAATTCAAGTATCTTACTACCTTAATAAGGTTCATTCAAATAATTTGACATATCTATTTCTTTCCTTTTTTTTTTTTGCAACTCCAACAATTCTTCTCTAACATATAACTTTTAATACATATGACTCTTTAGACATTAGAAATAACTATCAATTCATCTTTCAAATAGGGAGTGTAAATGAACTAAGCTAGACAGAATTTCAAAAAGTTCAAATTTGATTTATTATAATTATTTTACGCTTGAGCCAAAGTCAAGCTTGAATCATTTTGAGTTTAAGCTAAATATCAATAAGTTGAAATTTGATTCATTTAATGAATGAACTAATATGAGTCAAGCATTTATCATGCCAATTTTTAAAAAGTTCCAAAACAACTCGTTTCATTTACAATCTTAATGGTTTTTAGTTTAAAAAATAAATATCTCTAACAAAACGTATCTCATTCATAATCTTAATAATTTTTAGTTTAAAAATAATTAATACTAAATAATTTTAATTAAACGATTATATTCACAAATAGTTTAGGAACTCATAAATAAATAAGCTTACGAGCCTTAACGAGTTGAAAATCTGCAAACTCAAATTTAACTCATTTACTAAATGATTTGAAAATTTAAGATCGAGCTTAACTTATTTAAAAAAACAAATCGAGTTAAACTAAATTTTTATTGAACTGAGTTTTAAATAGCTCATAAACAGTTTTATTCATTTACAACTCCTAAATTAACCTAAGTCCACAACATCAATTTAACCGAACTAATATTTATATTTTCAATTTCTGAATTAGCACATCTCATGTTTTTATTTTTCCTGCTTTTTTACTATAATTCAATCTTCTAGAACACCAACTTTAACAAATTTTCTGTCTAAAACGAAAAGAGAAAAAAAAATATTCCTCTAATAATTAGAGTCATGCATAAGAGATATACATAATGCATTCATGGATTCAATGGGTCAACATAGTTTTGCAAAATACTTGTAGATTGATGAGTTAAGGATTTCCCTAACTTGGACATCACCAATTGACCCACCTTGAAAGCAACATCCCCATCTTTATTTTTAATTTTATGTAAATAAACATAAAGAGTTAGTTCTCTTTCACCAACTTCAAATACATGAATTTCAATTAAATTTGTGTTTAATTTAATAGTGATGACGTAAAGATCATTTAGAAACAAATTGTAGGTTATGGTGGCATATTTATACACATTAAAAAAATTATAATATAAAAAATTATATTTAGAAAATAAATCTTATAATATACTTTTATTTCATGAAATATATCACTTTTCCCTAAGTATAGATATATGTAATGAGGAAGTAGGATTCTTTCTCTCCTCCCTCTCTATTCTAAACATAATATAGCTGCATTGAAAGATCTCTACCGAGGACATATCTAATGGCTCATGACCATTTTTCTTTTTTTTTTTATATATATTTTATAGGTTTCTAGTTAAGATAATTTAATTTTGAAACGAGATAGCTACATAAAAACACTTATCACTTGTATTTCATTATCATAGGTGTAATGATGAAACATTTCAATTTTTATGGGTGAGACTTAAAACATAAAATTTCATTAAATAAGATAGAAGGTTTAAAGCCTATAAATACATACCACAATAGCCACTAGGGTTCAAAAGAGCTTTAACTCTAAAGATTCAGACTTAATTTGGACCAAATCAGATAGTGGAAACCATCAGAGCTTTACCAAAACCAAAACCCAAGTTGGCTAATAGATATTCTTCTAATAGGAAGTTCAAAAGACCATGAGAACAATCAACTAAAGCTCTGCAATCTTCTTCAATGGAAGTCATCCCCTGCAACATCCCGAAGTTGTGTGTAATATCAAAATTATGAATAGATGATTTAATGGAGAATATTTTTATCATAAATGAATTCTTAATTTAATATTTTGTGTAAAAATAATTATGAACACAATAGTGAAAAATAAAATAAAGTGTAAAACATAATATGAAAATAGTGAAAATATCTATATTGTGTTCTTATTTTGGAGAATCAATTGATGTCTAAAAATAATAAATAATATATCAATAGAAAGCTATGAATGTTAGCTATAATTATTCAGAATGCCATTTTGCCAAATTCTATCATTTGATGCATGAAAATATAGTGAGAACAAGTAAATGTCGAAACTGTCTGATTACTGAAATTTCAGCATAAGACAGTCGGTTTTATTTTTATTTGAAAGCCTTAATGACCCGATAAAATTATGAAATTTTATATGAATTTTATTTAGAATGTTGGCTACAACTTTCATGTTTTAAACTTAGTCTAAAACAAATCTTAAGTAGGACAAAATAATTAAATAAAGAGATATGTCTAAAAGCTGAAAATAAATGGATCAAGATAAGGAAATGGGCTTCACCAAAGCCCACGAAGAGGAGGCTGGCCAAGGCTTGAATTTGGGCTCCAATTTAGCTCTAAACTTGAGTTAAAAATCTAGCTCAGCCCAAGGACAAAATGAGTTAGTATATAAAGATAAAAATTGGCAAATTGGGTCATTTGAAACAAAAAAAATTCCAGCAACATTTTCCTATCTTTCTTTCCTCTCAACCAAACTCTCTTCTCCCCCAAAACCCAGCAACAAATTCTTCCTTCTTTCTCACCAAAACCTCCATGCATGTCCCTCATTTCAACCCACAAATAAACTGGACAAAAGGGAAAAGTGGTAAACATCATTTGGAGACCAAAGTGAGGAAGATCCACAAGGACAAAGGTGATCCAAACTATCTTCTCTTCTCCAACTATCTCATATGTTGAACACAAGAAGAGGGAGAGAAGAGAGTTTAGATCACCCTTGTCCTTGTGGATCTTCCTCACTTTAGTCTCCAAATGATGTCAACCACTTTTCCCTTTTGTCTGGGGTGTTTGTGGGTTGGAGGGAGGGAGCTGCTGGGCGGGGTTGGGGGGAGCGCGGGACGAGGGGGTGGGTGGGGTTTGTGGGTGAGGGGGGTTTG
>CAOGCB011216611.1:0-10792 GCA_948266635.1 Cnidoscolus chayamansa | reverse complement strand
GAAAACACGACCCAACGTTATAATAGTTTAAAGGATTCATCATAAGATTGGCTAAGTTTTTACGCTGGCCGCCTACCTACCGCAACCCTCCTCCTTTACCCGGGCTTGGGACCGGCTACGCTACTCGCATAGGCGGAGTTAGTATTCTTACTAAAAAAAAAAGTAAAATTGAGACACTGACTCACATTTTAATTTTTAATTTATGTCTAAATTCAAATATTAATTTTTTAAATATATACTATTTAAAATCGCATTTATTTAATTTTTTTAGTCTAAATATGATTTTTATTTATATTTAGAAATTTTTACTTTAAGACTTTGTTGTTGTTATATAACTTTGAGTGTTTTTATTTTTAACCGTTTTTGGATCACTTGAGTAATAGAGAGAGAAATTTGAACCCATAAATAATTTATACTTATTATGGAAAAAAATAAAAAATAACGATAAAATTATAAAAAAAGTTGTTGGTAAAATATATTACCAATATTTTAAATTACTGATAATTTATCGATAAAATGTCGTAACTCTATTTTTACTTTTCTTGTATTTAAGCCCAAAATTAATACTAAATTGAAAATGTAATTATTTGATTAACTTTAATAGTAATTCATAAATATTTGAAGTCACTGTCTATAAAATAATTAAAAAGTAATTTATGTAACTTTCAAATTTAAATTGTATTTACACAATGCAAGAAATTATCAATAGTTTGAAAGAGGGAAGGGGTAAAAACATTCACATCAGGCATATATATCAGCCATTTCTCATTTGAATGAAAAGATCAATGAAGCATAAAATTACAAAAAGAAATCTCTGAGATCATCACATTTGATAATTCAGCTGTCTTGAGAATTTTCCTGCAAAAAACTTGTGTGGATGGTTTGCACAAGAGTCTGTTGTTGTTATGTATGTGCTCACCAATCTTCATATGATGCTTAGTTGAAGGCCTTCATAGAATCAAATTTAGTTACTGGTTTGATTTGCTGTGTGTTGATATGGATCAACCCAACATGCGTCGTTCTTTACGGCATCTTTCCATCTGTCCTGGAAGATCTGCATTTCAATGGAGGATTGTATTCTTACCTGCATAAAGATCATCACTCAATAACTAGTTCTCTTAAACCAATGGATTCATGTCAGCACATTGTTGAGACTATAATCAAGGGGAAGAAAACATATTTTTCTGTTTATGCAATGTGTACTGAAACAAGAACATGGCTTGCTA
This sequence comes from Cnidoscolus chayamansa, assembly GCA_948266635.1. NCBI lineage: Eukaryota > Viridiplantae > Streptophyta > Magnoliopsida > Malpighiales > Euphorbiaceae > Cnidoscolus > Cnidoscolus chayamansa. The sequence goes on along the minus strand of CAOGCB011216611.1, from coordinate 9,566 downwards.
GAATAGAAAACAGTCAGCTGAGCATAACTCTAGTCTGTTATCAACTACATGGGACTCCGACAGCTCCTGCAATACCGAAGATGATAATTTATTATTTTTTGATTGAACCAACAGCGCATGTTCAGTAGAGAATGATGAATCACCATGGAAAGTAATGGCTAAAAGTACAATAGAATGATGACCGACACACATTCCGTCAAGGACTTGCCTGAGTTCCATTGAAGACACCAAGAGTTAATAGACCCAGATGAACAATGTACTCGGAATCAACCACACCAACATTTTTAGTTCGATCACCCTATTAGATAGTAGAATTATCACATTGATAGCCGAAGCAAATCACATTGAAATTCATGAGATTCGTAAAGTTACCTGTGCACAGTAACCAAGTTGGAAATCTAGTCCCCATGCATGGATCAAGTCATTCTGTACAAGTGAAAGATCCTCGGTGAGTGACTGTTAAGAGCTATGAAGAGACAAATGATGCAAATATGTTCTACTAACCGACCAAGTAAGGCAGTAGTGGTGATTCATTAGCAATTCTATCTCCTAATTCATGGAGGGAACGGATTTTAGCAACTGATTCGAAACTGAACTATAAATAAAGGCAGAATGAATACCAGTACACCACCAATCTACCAAGTTTCATTCAATGTAATTAGCAATTTACGTAATCATCAAGTCACAGAATGATTTCAAGCATCAGCAATCACCCATTACCATAAACTTGGTCAAGTTTTAACTAAACGCGGTCGAGTATGATTCTAATGCTAGTTCAGTCCCTCACATTTTGATGTGATGAAGACTTAGTGACACAAACTATACCTGGATCATATACCATACGCATCGCCAAGCTGCTCTTGAGAACACAGGTGCCATCATTTCCACCCAACTGCATAAATGAACCTTGGTCTGAGGGCAACAGCAATATACTTATTTACAGTTCATTAAAAATAAAATCTCTTTTACCAGTAGAAAGGGAAGAAAAAAATGGAATAATTTCATAATCAAAGTGACAAGGAATAAGAGTTGATCATCATTTACCCTACACAAGGAGGAGAAGTGCTGTTGTGATAACACCTTCCGCTGCCTTTAAATTTATACATCCTTCTGTTTAAGGGAACCACTTGTCAGCATTGTACATGGAATTAAGTTGCAGCAGAAAATCTCAAGTTTAGCAAACTAATCCATAATAATTGCCGAACAAAGGTATAGTTGAAGTTTTCTATTAGAATCTTGAGAGAATGAAGGTTTTAGATGCTAGCAACTCTAACATCTAAGAAGTTCAAGCAAATGAAAATCTTATTTAGTTAATTACGATGATCCTATCCCCTTCAGTTTCTGCAATTCAATTGTAACATTCTTCATCTACAGTAAAAGAAAATATTGATAGCAAATCTGATGATCTTTCCCTAGTTTGTAAAAACATGACCACCCATTTCAGTCAATCCAAACACTAATTTAGAAGACCTGTGCACCCTTGATTTTGGTTGATGTGCAGTAATTGGATGATACACTGCTGACTTGGCCGGATCAAGAGCTGGCTGTGATATTTCGAGTCCCTCATCCTTAACAATTGACAGATATCTGAAAAAGACTTGCCATATTCATTACATTGTTTAAAATGTTTTCATTAAAAACAATTTTGGGAAGAGAAAAAAAACTCATGATTGGCATTGGAACAATAAACCAAGCTTCTAGTATTTTGTAATTAATATGTTAAAACTCTGATCTTACTAACTAGTCACCAAGGTTTTAACTAGTAACAAACAAAGTATTACTTCATATTTTTTGTAGCTCTTAATACAGTAGATATGCACGCTGAAATTGAGTGTGATCTCTGAATAACAAAATGAATACCGTTTTGGATTAAAATTCTCAACTCCGATGTCTTCATCCCAAAGAAATATGTAATCATACTCAACAACAATGTCTGGATGCAGAAACCGTTTTGCGAACCACCTATGCAACCAAGTTACATTCCACTGAGAGAATAATAAATATAATCTTGTGTAAACCACGGGAAACATGTGTTCATAGGCATAAAAGGAACAGAATAGATGCTTGCGCAGATATGCGTGTGTTCAGCTCTAGAATGAACATTGCCAAAACAAAATATCTACGAGAATCACTTTGGTTGATCAACCTTACCATTTGGTTTGATTTACTGCAGACATATGGATGGCATGATCACTCCATGGCAAATCCCTCCATTTATCCACAACACCATCGTAATGAAAAAGCATCACAACAAAATTGCTCAAAGAAAACTGCAAGAAGACGGTAAATTTCAGACATAAATATGGTGATAAATTTTTTGAAACGAAATGGTAAGGACTTACAATTACCTTCTTAACAATATGGTCCACTACTTCTTTTTGCTTAATTCCAACTGCAAGTGCTAATAAGCTCATTGAAGGCTTTGGATTGTTCTGACACCCAAAAAAAGAAAAAGAAAACAAAGACAATTTCATAAGAATAGTCCATGAAACTGCATATGTATCATTGCTTCTTCCCAGCAGAACACTAGTAAATCCAAGACTTACATCCCCCTTCAAACTTCTCAGATCCTAACACCCTAATTATTTGAATTCATATGGACACCATGTTCATTCCTAAAACACTGACCAGCCTCAATTCCAAGCCAAAGCATTATCATGTACTTTCAGTCACATATAAACCAAGTTAGAGTAACAGGCTTCATTTGTTTAGAGAAAACAATTTTCCGTCAAAAGCATTTCCTCACAAATATCACTTAAGGTTAATGACATGAACAACTAGTATATGATGTCATGTAACCAAAAGTAAATACCAGTAGTATGGCAACATGGTTCACATTGCCAGAACAGAATGTGTGGTCTTTCAGTAATATGAACCCAATAGCAATTGATAGCAAATTTGAAATTACCATAAAAAGATATCTCATGCATTTCAAGTTCCTTCCATAGTAGATTATGTATTATGATGATGACTGCACTCACATGTTTCAGAGAATTGTTCCATAAAGGCCGCATTTCGAAGTCTGATGTTTTTCTAACAATTCCTTGGGGCAATGCCTCACTCCCAGAAGGTCTGCAATGATTCTAAGTAAAAGAATTGCAAATCAGAGAGATATCTAAATGACTTAATGCAGTGCTCCACAATGTATTTTTTCCTCATAAACTTGTAAAAGAGGCAAACCTTGCACTTATTGGATGTTACACTCTGCATTGTCTCAATGACTTGCCATCTTGTTAATCTCTGCATAGATGAGTTACAACATAAAATAATGTCTAGTATAGCTTTCTGCTTAAAACTAGGCTCCATGAGTAATCACAGTCTGGGTTACAACTACAAACTGGTCGACCTAAGATTTGACTGGAACCCTCTTCAACCAAGCTTAAACTGGACCTCACCCATTTTGACCAGTTTGGTCCAGTTTCAGGGAAAATAAAATGATTGTTGGATTTAATCAAACTATATTGAATAAAACTGAAATTGAACCAGGAAAGGAAACGAGGGAACCATTTGGTACAGTCCCAGCTCCCTAGCTTTTAGGACATGAACCGCCGGTTTGGTTCTAGCTTGGAATAGGACAACACACACACCTGGTGATTGCGAAGTACCAAGTCTACATGTTTGTTTTCTACACATACCTAGGAAAAATTCAAGGTTTAGCAAATTTCAATGTGATCAAGGTCTTTTAACATCTTTGAGATTGAATACATGCTTTCCCAATTTATCTCATTTATAGTTCATTTGTATACTTTCCGCATTAATTTATCTCATTTATAGTTCATTTGTATACTTTCCGCATTTCAACACTTATTACAACAAAAAAACAAAGCTCTAAGATCTTGTTAGGGGAGGGGGAAGAATATTACAAATTCCAAGAATAAAACCAGCAAATGTTTTCTTTTATTAGTAATAAATCATATAGGACCTCTTGGCAAATATTGAATATCTCAAGATCCTCTTATATGAATCATAAACTATCATGTCATGTCAACCCAAAAAAATTAAATCCACTAAAAAAACAACATCTACACCATTGATTTCTGCAAATGTGAATTTCAAGAAGAAGTGATAGAAAAGAGATATACATACTTCTTTATATTCACTTCCAAAGGATGATCTACCAATGAAGTAAGCGCTACATGCCATGGAAGCCAAGAAGAAGAGAAACCAAAGACATGATCTGCTCTTAGGATCTGATTGTGCAGAAGCCTGAGAAGGAAGTGAGACATGTAAGCGAGAGAACTGTCTGTGGAATGAAAACAAAGAAAACAGCAGCACTTGCAAAAATATGTAAGCATAAGAAACAACTTATGGGAAGTGCTAGAAATTAATGTTCAGAGAAGGAATTACATTATTCAAGATGGTAGTCCATATGAATCAATGGACAAATCATTATAGAACTGTTATCAGTTCAAATCTTTGTGGCACCTCAGATTCAGCCATAAGTATGTAGTCTTTTCGGAGATTAATTCCCTTATAAACTGAACACCAAACCCATAATTGTAGAATTGCAAGCATCGTCATTTGTATTGTGATTATACTAACAGAAACAAGTACTACAATAAAACAAATGAATAAAAGAATGAACTAGTTTCCAACAAAATCTGAAATTGCTCTCAAGTTTGGGTCTGGTAAGAAGTTCAAAAGATTGGAGCCATAAACGCTTCAAGGTCACAGATTATGGAAATTCACCATCCCCCTTCAGAAGGAGAAAGAAAAGAAGCAATAGAATTTGAAAAATAGCAACCTCTCTGTTTACTGTCCACTCCATGTATGGCCTTGTGAAGACAAAAGACTCAACTTTTGAAGTGTATAAAACAAAAAAAAAAAAGTACATCGGTAAAAGATTCCTTTTTTTACCTCCTCCATTTTCCCTTTGTTTCTTAGCAACCAAACATGAAACCAAAGAAGTAATGTTTCAATCTCAAAAATGCATCTTTCTTTGACGCGATTATGATGAAGTTAAACCAAATGGTCATCACTAACTATAAGCAAAAGAAGAAAAGATCAGAGAAGCAGCTAATGGAGTTCATAAACACTGAAGCACAATCATTTGGGGGAAACGAACAAAAAAAAAAAAAAAACGACCCACCAACCAAACATAAACATATAAAAGAAAGAGAGAGAGAGAGAGAGCTTACACAATAGAGAGAGTTCATAATTCAGTAAGAACGGAAAGGAGAAGAAGCATCAACAACAAACAGAAAGAGAAAGAAGGAAAAAAGCCCAAAAGGGAGAGGAAAGGGACACTTTTGAAGTTATTATCAACTTAAACAAAGTGAAACAGAAGGCTTCTGTGTTTAGATAAAGCAAAGAATCCCATCTATGAGAGGTGAAAGTTGATGAGAGAAAGCAAAGCAATAAAAGGCCAAAAGAGAATATGAAACCAACCTCTCTGAAGTGGATAAAACGGTGACGTTAAGTGAAAGCAAGAACCAAACAAACGAACCCAAAAGCTTCAATCTTTAAAAAAAAAATAAAAGAACCCACCGTTACAATACACACACAGGGAAATTATAAGCAAGTAGCACATCACTACGAGGATCTTAACACCGTCTCTTTTTACATTATTTGAAAGAAAAAAATAAATAAATTATACTCTTTTATTGTGTAACAATGTAATAAAAGTTGATTCTATTCTTGCTTTTAAGAGTTTTTTACACGTTGGTCCGACAGAATAATAGGGAGATAAATTACGGTAGTTTAGTGATATACAAATGAGAAATCGATGATTCAGTGCACATAAAGGGTCTATCCATATAGGTGAAACTATCGCTCTGTCGTTACTTTAAACTCATAACCATTATACCAAACTGTCACTTGCATTACCATTAAGTTAAGCCTATGCAAGTTTACTCTTTTTTATCATGGTTACGTGTTTTACGATATTATTGATCTATATTTTTATAATAAAAAATATTTTTTAATAAAATACATTTTTTTAACAATCACACACGTAATCGCGCGTGTATATAAATATATATACACGCATAATTATATTTAAATTTAAAATTATATCAATTTTTTAATGACGTGTTTCTCATTTTTTATGATTAATTCTATATTTTTAAATCTAACTCTAAATTAAAATTAATAATTTATATTATAAAATTAAATTAATAAACTTTAAATCTAAATATCAAAATTATAAAATTTAAATAAATATTATTATATTGAAAATGATATAATTAATAAAGTCTACATATTTAGTTGTTTATATATATAATCTTTTATATATTTTAAATTAGAGACTTATATATATATATTTAATGAAATTTTATTTAGTATTTATATATATTTTAATATTATTTTGTAGTTAAATATGAAAATAAAAATATAACTCAAAATAATTGTTAAATTTTTTTATTTATTTTATAGAAATCAAACTAAAAAATTTTGATATATTTCAGTTTCCGTAAAAATTCAATTCGATTTATAAAAATTTTAAATTTAATTTTTTAATTTTTTAAATTCAGTTCGATTTAAAATAAAATTGGCTGCATGCATTTTAGAGAATTATTGCTAAGAAAATATGATTCATTATTTTAAAATTATTTAATTAAAATATTATTATATTTTATAAAATTAGTTTATTAAATTTTATAAAAACTGTTATTTTTTTTTTCTTTTTTTTAATGAAGTTTTGAAACATGATTTTATGGAACTTATTTGCTCCTTTAAGGAACAACGACACGTCGTTGCTTTGCCTGATAAATACAATGTTTGGGACTTCTGGGGTGGCGGCTGGCGACTAGCGATTGCAGAGTCTCCATCTCCATCTCCACCGCCACCAGCAGCTGGCCCGTTTCGGCTCCGCAATTGCCAGAAGAACAAGCTAATCGGTACGTGTTAGCATATCAAGGAGAATTAAATTTTTAATCTCTCTCTGTTCTAATCAATCACCTCCCGTTTGATCTGTCCTCTCTTTGCATTTTTTGTCATATACTTGGTGTGCATATTTAGGTACTATGCGTATAGAACTTTATATACATGGGATAAACGTTATATATTTTGGTTCAGTGAATAATGGGTTCTCTGCATTTCATGATGAGTTTATGAGTTATTTTCACCCTGTTTATGCTTTTTTGTTTCATACAATGGAAGTTAAAGGAATTTTATTTCTTTTCGACCTGTTAATTTGAGATTTGATATGGTGGAGCTGCTTATAGATTTAGGACTTTATGAATTCCATATACAATTTTAGATTTTCTGAGAATTAAATGTATTAAATTTAATAGCAAATCGCCTTTTTTTTATGCAGGGATTTCAGGTGTTGAATTGCTTGCAGGAAAATGCATCCTCCTTTGACATTGCATAGGCATCCAATGTGTACTGAAGTGAGTTTCCTTTGAGGCCTTTCTTTTCTTGATATGGTTCAATTTTCCTGGGATTTTTTATGCTAATCGGAAACTCAGTCTCTCTTGCATTCAATCTTGGATGGATCACTCAAAAGTTTAGTCTCTGCATCTATTCCAAATGAATAGAGATCATGGTTTATTGTATCTGGTTGTAGCTTGTATCTTTTAAGACAGGGATCAAAGGCCACTCTAAAACCTTGTGCACGACACATTCAAACTCTTTAAACTTGTCTTTCTTATGGTACTTGGTCCTGAATAAAGCAAAATCAATAATGATGAAAGTATTGATAGCATATTATGGAGACTGTAACCCTCCAAAATCGGGATGCTTTATCAAGTAAGGTCGTGATTGGCCTACTCAACTGTGTATCGATCGAAAGGCAGGGGGGCACAGCCCCCAACCAAGGGAGTGAAACCATGAAACACTTTTGCAACTTTTTCCTAGTATATTGTAATGGGTTTTGGTGATAACCTTCTGCTGTTTAAAGCTTTCATTTTGCTTAATCAAGCAACAAAATGGTTTTGCAGATTATTGAGCAGTTCCAACAGTGTCATTTGGACCATCCCATTGGAAAATTCTTTGGCAAATGTACAGACCTCAAAATAAAGCTGGATCAATGTTTTCGGGAGGAAGTGAGTACTTATTATGTTTGTCTCTTGTTTATCTAGTTAAAAGTAAACTTTAACTTCACATTAAAATTTTGAAATTTCTCCAGAAAGCTGTGAAGCGGAAGGCAAATTTTGAAGAGAGTAAGAAACTTAAAGAAAGGCTTCAGACATTAAGGAAGGAAGCTGCTGAGAGAAGCCCTGAGGAGAAGAATTTTATTTAAGCTGAATAACGAAGTGGGAAGTGCTATCTGAAACTCTCCTGGATTCTGAGTTAAGACCAAAATAAGTTTGTTTTGTAGCTTAGAAGCCATTGAATGGCCCATACTGTACGTGGCCACAAAGTGAGAGATAGCCTGGATCATATATTTTATTGCATATTGTGGTATTATATTTTTATTTTTTATGGGTTGGAAAAATAAGTTGATTCACCCTGTAGAAAGATCATGAACTTCGATCTATCTGTTTGTACAATTTCAAGGAGAAATTACTTACGTCATTTCAAGTTATGAATTTCATTTGCCACGGCTCCATTTGTTCATGTTTCTGTTTTGTTCATCAATTTTGCAAATGATGCTTGAATCTTCAATGAAGGGGCAGGATGTCCTATATCTTGGCAAGAACAGGAAAGACTCCCATTTTAGTCACCTGCCTTTTCAATGTACGGTTGGAATGGTAGAGAAGGACACTCTTGAAAGTAAGTTTTTTTGCCTAAATGCAAGCAATTCAACTATTTTGTTTCTATGATACAGGAAAAACAGTTTTAGAGATGATGATTTAATCTATTGGATCAATACAGAATGGATAAAATGGAGGAGGGACGAATGCATTATGTGATAGTAAAATGTACGCATGATTGGAAAGAGCAGTTCCAACAGTCCAAAAATTCACATAAATGAATCATTTTCTTTTTAGAGTATTGTGTTCAACTGCACTAATATCTGTTTTTAGAGGAAAAGTTTTAGGGCCTTGAACTCCAAGATTGGACGCTTCAATTCGCAATTGCACACTGGATTCTTGGGATGTCATGTTTTTACCTATTGATGTGTGTGATTGAATGGTTCTAGACTTGTTGGAATTAGAGGCAGCGTTTGCATTGATTAATTCACTTTTAAAATGTTAGATCTACAATTGATTTAAGACACAACTCATCAAAAGGAAAATAAGATTTAATTTCTAACAAAAAAAAAAAAAACAATACAAGAAGACACAGGCAATTTTCGTAATGGACAGATCACGAAAACTTTATTACAAGCATAAGTTAGGACATGGGAGCTTAGTAAAAGCTCAACGATATTAAATTGCAAGAAACACACAAACATAGTCTACATAATGTAGAATTTGCCAAGCTTCCTTGAATTCTTTGATGCAATCCCATAGATGTTGTTGTTTCCAGCAGCTGATGGATTCAAGAATTTCGTGAACCAAAAAGCTGAATGCTTTGGGTGTCTTTTCAGGTTATCTTTGTAGTCTACGTAGTACAATCCAAACCTTGATGTATACCCAATATTCCATTCGAAGTTGTCTAAATACGACCATGCAAAATAACCTTTGATATTAACATTGTATTCCCTGTCAAAATCAATACCCATTTTAGAAAAAAAA
>CAOGCB011216335.1:0-15433 GCA_948266635.1 Cnidoscolus chayamansa | reverse complement strand
ATTACGGAATGGCTTCATTTGCTGCTTCGCGTCTCCGTCTGTTATCTTCATCTTCATCTCGTCTTCATCACCAACATGGCTTCCCTAATCACCGACCAGCGAAACTCTCCTTCTCATCTTCTTCTACTTCTATGCCAGGTTAATTTCTATCAGTACTATTTTCCATTTACATTATAGTTTTTATTGTTTGAATGGTTAGTCTTCATATTCAATTTCGAAGTTAAGGGTTTGCGACTGGCGTGGCCCTTGAGAGGAAGAAGCAGCTTTCTTCGTGTGTGGAAACGGAGGCGGTTAGGCATTTGGTCGGATCCCTCACCAGAGCTGAGGGACTTCGCTTCGCGGTGGTCAGTTGCCTTTCATTTTCGAATCGCGGAGTTACCAGAATTCGATTTAAATGAAACTAATATTTTTAAAATGGATTTTGACATTTTATCGGATGAGAGATTATTGCTATTGCTTGTGTAAGAATCAAGTTTCTGCCATCTTGACTGTTACTTTTTGTTTTGCATACTTTCTATCTTCTAGTTTTGGAAATTGGATGTATGTGTCATCTCGTAAAAAGTCTCTAAAATCTATGTAACAATTTCTATAGATATCTGATATCTATGTGCAGAAGACTGTCAAACTGAGAAGGGATTACGACTTCTTTGAGTAGGAACCTAGGTGGTTGCCCACCCATAAATGTTATACGGACAGTTTTTGACGTTGAATCATCATTATTGCACAAAAAAGGAATAGCAATTTTGCAAAATCAAACTGCCTTTATTCAAATTCATATTTCTAAAGAGATCCTCATTTGAAGCCCACCGCAATCAAGAACTGAAATTTATTATTTTAAAACGAATAAATTGTTAATTAGAAAAATAGACCAATTAGAGTAGAGTTCCTCAATTTTGGGGTTTGCTAATAAATTGATACTGTTAGGTTGCCAAGAATCTCTGTTCATATGATGTTTGTGGGTTATTTATATCTTTTGCTATCATAACTATCGCAATTGCTTCTCATCTCTGAAATGCAATGGGAATGACATGAAAGGTTGTAGCACGGTTCAATGAGATCGTGACAAAGCAGCTTTTAGAAGGAGCTTTGGAAACTTTCAAGAGATATTCAGTTAAAGAAGATGATATTGATGTACGCAACTTTTCAGTGGGAGTTTTGAAATCCTTTATTTTCTTTTAGGTTCTTTTCATTGGAAACTTTTTGAAATATTCACAGTTACTCTCTTGATTGTCTCATAATAGGTTGTCTGGGTTCCTGGCAGTTTTGAAATAGGCATTGTTGCAGAAAGGCTTGGAAAGTCACAAAAGTATCATGCAATTCTATGTATTGGAGCTGTGGTATGATTTCTCCCTGTAAATCGAGATATGCAATAAGATTAGCTCCTTGTCACTCAAGTTTAAGCATGGAGATACGCCCTAACTTTTATAACTTTTGTGTTTGGTATTTTGTTTGGTAGATAAGAGGTGATACTACCCACTATGATGCAGTTGCCAATTCAGCAGCATCTGGAGTACTTTCAGCTGGTATAAATTCAGGTTGGTATTATTGGTCTTGTGCTATTTGCATTATTCTTTTAGTAATTTCACTCCCCTTTTGCCTTTAAATGATATATTAGAATTAAAGTAAAACTATTCCAAGTCTCTCTCACATAAATTTTAGCCCACATTTTGACTTATGCTTGTCAATTCCTTGCTTAATCAATTTTATTTGGACATCCAGTATAATTCATGATGTGAAGTCATTATTTGGTAAAACATGTTATTGTTTTTAAGCACTTCGAATTTTGTTCTATGATGAAGAATGCCACATGAGAATGTGCAATTAATTTGTTATAAAATTTACATAAATGTGTATAAGGTATGTGCAAATTATGAAAGGTTTTTTGCTTGCCAACATGGACTCATATTCTGGTGTGATTTTGTAATGCTTTTGGGCTATTGACCAGAATTTCAGAAGCCCCTGTCCCTAGCATTTTGAATACCTTATTTTTAATGAAGCATCTGTCACACCCTTACCATTTAAAAGCGCAGAGCACATTAATGCACTAAGGATTCTTGTAACCTAGGTGTAGATGCACACTTGAAAAAGGTGACACTAGAGGCATGCAATCTTTCTTTATCCTCCTTTTGTCTGTCCTTTACCAGCAAGAAATAATGAGAACTTCTCTAAGACTCCACAGACACAATTATAAATTCTTAATTGACCCTTGGCATTTGTTGAATTCCCAGATTTTTTTTTGGGTAGCTTGGGAGGGTGGGGGGAGCTTGCAACTTCAAACAGGACTAGCCTGATGAAAATTTTTAATTTGTTTATGATGTTGCAGGAGTTCCGTGCGTATTTGGTGTTCTAACGTGTGATGACATGGAGCAGGTAAGCTATTGCAAAAGCAATTGTATATTGATGAATCATTGTCTCACATGATTTGAAGTGTTATGCTCTAACAACTGCAGGCTTTAAATCGAGCTGGTGGCAAATCTGGGAATAAGGGTTCTGAGGGTGCTCTAACAGCTGTAAGTTGATGTGAAGTAATGTTTAATGATTATAGCTGATTAATTTCTTTATTCAATGTTTAGTTCTCTACATTTTGTAATTTGGTGCTACTTTTGACTAGTTTTTCTATAAATTGTCTTGAGGGGCATGGTTGATTAGAAGTCTCACTCCTGTTTTTTTGTCAATCAAGATGTTCTTGTGCATGCATTCTGATGGAATTCTGCAAGCTGTGATACAAAAAAAAAAAAAAAAAAAAACTCTTAAGTCAAGGCCGTTGCCCCTTAGCTTTGTGCTTCAATGAGCACACTTAAGGCACAAGCAATGGATTCCAATTTGTCACAGGTTTAGGAATCGGCTTGCTTGCTAATGTGAAACTAGGTCCTGCAAATATCTAATGCTAACATACGTTAATACATGCAAATTAGTATTAGAATTCACTTTATTGGGATCATTCTATACTGGTTGACCCAGTTTGGTGTCCATACAATGTTATTGCTGGACCTAAGCACTGTCGTAGACATCCATTTGTGTAGCCATTTACATTGTAGCTTTTATTTGCCTAGAATTATGTTTTAATTTGCTATTAACATAATTACCTAAGCTGTCAAGTAAATTGAAGACTAAAAGAAAAATCATTCTCAATCTTTTTTACTGGATGATTAGCTTCTTGATTGGTTCATTTGGCTTATATTGCAGATTGAGATGGCATCCCTGTTCGAGCACCATTTGAACTAACAATATTGTTGCAATAGAGTGTTGCATCTATACTTTCCTGAGAATGTTCGTGCAAATATCCTTTGAACTGTTTAAATATTGTTGTGTTGAGAGGTAGCCTCAACGTTCCAAATTATCTTGTGCGATTTGTCGGGTTGCTTTAGCTAAGTTGTCACGACTCCTGAGACTTTCTAGAGGCTGGAAACCATGGGACATGTGTAATTTCCAAGTGCTCAGCTGTAATAAGCAACCACTTTTTCACAGTAAATAATAATTATTTTGCTGTTTGAGTTCTCCTTGTCCAGAAGAAGGGAAAGTAGGTAGACTGCGCCATTGGTGCTCTTTCAGTACGCCATGCCAGACGCTTACATTGTTTTTGGGATGGTAAGTAGGTATTGAAAAATATGATTAAATATAGCTAATGTGCATTAAATTCCTTTCATGATGATTAAATATAGCCAAGGCACTTAAGATGATTTCTTTTATTACATCCGCTGGTAGGCATGAGATTGGATGTTACAAACAAAAGTCTTGCATATTATGCGTTCTTCGTGATAACGTTATTTTGCATATCCATAACCAAAGGACAACTGGGTGGGAGACGAAATGAATAAGAAAATCAAACTCAAAAGACAACTTTTGATTGACATTTCTCTTTCTAAAGGGCAAGGGAAGCCACCTTTATACTTGTTGATTGTGTGCAAAATTTAAATTGTCGCAATTGATTGACATTCATGAAATATGATGATATTAGTTTATTTTTTAATTTCTAATAATGTCATTACTAAATCAAAATTTTATTCTTTTAATGGATATGTGAATAAGTGGCACCTATGAATTAAGAATTTAATTACAATATCAAAGTACATATAATATTTTAATTCTCAATGCCGTTCATTTCAATTCATAAAGTGACTTAATTCAAAATAAAATTAATGATTTATACAAAAAAATTATGCCGCCAGATATAGATACAATAAATTTTATTATAATTATTTTACAAATGTTTTCAACTGGAATTCGAAATTAAATAACATTATATTGATTTACTATAATTACTTATTAATTATAGTAAATTTATACTGTTATAATAAAATTGTTCTTTTAATAGATTGATTTTATGAAAGAAATCATTTCTGCATACAAACAAGCAATGAAAACGGCGACGTTTCTACACCCCATTCCACTGTATCCACCTATCTGCTCTTCTCCTACATAAACAATCGCCTGCATCACAAAAACCGGCAAAATCAGTCATAAACGTCATACCAACATGAGGACTAGAAACGGAGACCCTAGCAAATCAGCGACCCCTAAAAGGACGCCGTCCGAGAGGAGATATGCCGCCAAAACAGCACCCGATCCTGCGGCGGAATCAGCCACTCCAAAACCCGCCGAGACAAAACGTGGTGCTGCAGCTAAAGCTAAGCAGGCGAAGAACAACGAAGCCTCACCCTCGCCGATCATCAGTTCCGATTCAAAATCGGAGCTATCTACGGGTATGATTGAATTCTATTGATTTATTTAGGGCACAACTTTGTTCATATAAAATTTTAATATGGTTGATTCCGCAGTCGTTTTGAATTTCATAATCCCCAAATTAAGCATGAAAAGATTTATAAAATTTCAGCATTGGATCGGAAAGAATCCTAATTTGTATTTCACAAGGGGTATTCTAATATCATTGATCATTTATTATCCTTTCCTTTGAGGTTACTCCGTTTCATGCGATATTTTTCGTGTTGTAGTTGAAGACACAAAAGCATCTCGTGATGAAACTATGGTGACACCTGAGGAAAAAGTTACTCCACGCAAGAAAACAGTTGTGAAGAGGGTAGTGAAGGTTATTAGGAAAACGTCTGGAAAGACTAGAACTCCTACAGCAAAAGTTGTTTCTTGCCAAACATCAAAGACAGATGAATCTGTAAAGGATCATGATGAAGTGAGTGCCAAGGAGGAAATGGTGGATGGAAAGGATTTTGATGCCAAGAAGAATGGTGAATGTGCTACTAAAAATGTTGGAGAATCCCCAAAGAAGGAAAAAATTACTAATGAAGTGGGAGAACCTGATGACAACGTTGCAGAATCCATAGCAAAGGGACAAGCTACAATGGAACCGGAAGAGTCTGTTATTGAATCTGCGCAGGAGAATCAAAATATAGCAGAAATTGTTGGAAAACCTGAAAATAAGGAGCAAACTACAATGGTTGTAGACTTACCTTCTAATATAATTGATGAGGTCTCTAAAAATGAAAAACCCAGTGGTACAGGCAAAGAAGAGGAAGTGGAGGAGGTTATGACACAAAAAATTGATGATAAGGAAGAGAATGAAATTGAGGCTGTTGACACAGAAAAAAATATCAAAGGTGAGTTTGAAGCAGGAGATGCTCAACCCCTGCAGGATGAGTATGGTGGTGATGAGGGATATGAGGAGTATGCTGATCGAGTGGACTTTGAAGACCATGGTGAGGATGACTTTGTGGAAGATGATCCTGAGGAGCCTGTTGAAGAAGCTGAGGCACTAGAAGAGGAACGCAAAGAATTAACAGCTGTTGCTAAGGAACGCAAGATTAAGAAAGAGTATGAAATATTTGTTGGTGGCCTGGACAGAGAGGCTACAGAAGATGATGTGAGAAAGGTTTTTGAGAAGATTGGTGAGGTAGTTGAAGTTCGATTGCATAGGAATTTTTCGATGAATAATAGCAAGGGATATGCATTTGTGAAATTTGCAAACAAGGAGCACGCAAAACGTGCTTTATCAGAAATGAAAAACCCTGTGGTAGCAGTCTTACTTTATAGTTTTTCTTTTTACAAGTAATTTTAGCTTTTGTTCTAACTTCCTGTGTTTGTAGATTTGTGGAAAGCGATGTGGGACAGCACCAAGCGAAGACAATGATACTTTGTTCTTGGGCAACATATGCAACACATGGACAAAGGAAGCTGTAAGTATCTCATACATGTGCATGGTTATCCCCTGCATTTGTTTACTGATGCCTGATAAAATGTTAATTTGCAGATTAGACAAAAGTTAAAGGATTATGGTATTGAAGGTGTTGAGAACATTACTCTTGTCCCAGATGTTCAACATGAAGGTAGGAGCCGTGGTTTTGCATTTCTTGAATTCTCTTGCCATGCTGATGCCATGCATGCATACAAGAGGCTTCAGAAGCCTGATGTTATATTTGGTCATCCTGAGAGAACTGCTAAAGTAGCATTTGCTGAACCTATACGTGAGCCAGACCCAGAAATTATGGCTCATGTGAAGACAGTATTTCTTGATGGGCTTCTTCCTTACTGGGATGAAGAGCTTATTAGAGAGCACTTGCAAGGCTATGGGGAGATAGTGCGAATTGTACTGGCCCGAAATATGTCAACTGCAAAGAGGAAGGATTTTGGATTTGTTGATTTCTCCTCCCATGAAGCTGCTGTGGCATGTATTGAGAGAATAAACAACAAAGAATTGGGTGATGGGAACTCGAAGGTATGCTGGTGGTTTGATATTTCAGCTACTTTGGTGTCAAATGCTTTTCAGGAGTTCCCTTTTTTTGTTTAAGCTGCGTTCTTTGTTTTTTCTTTGTAGCATTAATTGTTTTACCCAGTAAATCTGTTATGCACACACACACACACACACACACGCACACGCACAGATTTATATATACATATACAGCCAAAAACCCAATGCCCAATCAATTGCATCCTCTATTATCCCAAACAAATCTCTGTGTGATTCAACATGCCCAGAAAATTAGGAACTCAATGCAATTGACATCAAAGAAAATCTAGTTATTTCCAACAATTGAACAGAAAATTCAGTATCCCAACAATCAAAATCTCCCAAATAAACTCGATACAATTGAAACAAAAATGAGAAATAGAAAATGAGCATCACCACTTGCCCCTCTTTGATTCAACGTGCAACAGCTCCACTCCCAAAGACTACCAAAAGAAAACCTAATAACTGAAACTTAAACAAAAACTATGGCAAATTAAGGTATTGAGGAAACTCGATCCATCCAGATTTGAAGGTCCATCTGTTGGTTTAATAAAAAATGGTGACACGAGGAAGAAACAGTGAGAAGAATAAGTAGAAGAAGGAGGAAATGGATAGGCGTTTGGGTCTGTTTATTCTTCTCACTGCATGGAGGAAACCTGTCGAGGGTGGAAGGGAAAGGCTGAAAGAGGGACAAAGATGAAGAAGATGGGGAAAAGCCTGGAAATTTAGGTTTGGCTGGGAGGAAGGGATATAGAAAACACACACACAAAATCAAACCACAAGCTGTCAGAAATGAAAGTATTTTATTCTAATATAGATTTCTATGGGTCTATCATAAATATTTTAACTAGTGTCAAGCTGATGCTGTTTAAACTGAGGTCATGCTGTTGTCATGTACTGTCAGACTAAAGTAAAAGCAAGGCTGTCAAATCCTATGCCAAAAACTCAGGCTGTGAAGGGTGGAATGTGTGGTGGTTTTCTAATTGATCGTGCTGGCAGTGCAACCTCCTCAAGATTTGGTATTCTTTAATTTTGGGATTATTATCTTCATATAATCTTTATTATCATTTGCAAGTTACTCCCATTTAATTTATTATCCATTGTTTAACAGGAAGGAATTTTGGGCGGGGTGGACACCACTTCAACCGGTCAAATTTCCAGCGTGATAGGGATTTCTATCGACAGGGACATGGTCATTCTTATAGAATGGGTCCCAATGAATATGATTTCAATAACCGATCTGCCCCTTTTCATGGGAGACGATTTGCTGGGCAAGGTTTTCTCATTCTCTTTTTCCTTGCACATAGTGTATGCTACACACAAATATCCACGCAGATGAACCTTAGGTTGTATTGTCAATCTAATATATGCTATCATGCAAAATTAGGAGGAAGAAGAGGTCCTCTAAGAGGTGGTTATCACCCTGCTGGAAGAGGCGTTGCTGCTGGCCCATCTAGGTATAATTTCAACAGAGCTTGGTTTGATGCCTCTGAGAGAGGGTATGGGGACCATGCTTCCACTAGGAGGCAACCATTTTCTCCAGATGAAGCCTTTGATAGACCTTATGTAGGAAGGCACTTTGATGACCCTTATTTCAATGATGATGGCGCACATGGGATGAAGCGGCCATTTTTCATGACTGTAAGTTATTTTTATTTTATCTTCTTTGCCTTTTCTTTTGGTGTCTTAAATTTGACAGTGAGCAGTGTCGTCTCTGTCTTTCTTCCTGTTCTTGACTTCCAGTTGATGTTGTTTCTATAGATTGTGTTCTTGTTGTCGTAGGCCTCTCTCAATATTTCTGGGATTTTTTTAAAAAAAATTTCTTGCTGTTAGGACCATGAACATCCTGATTATGCACAACCTAGTAGGTTTCGACCCCGACTAGATTACAATGATCCAGCTGTTTCATTTCATGGAACACATTATCATGGTAGGGATAATTCATGCTCAGTCTTGCTTTCCTTTGTCACGGTTAATATATGTGGTTTTTTTCATTTGTAACGTTTATAATTGTTTTGGTTTATCATGTAGATACTTATGAGGCAGGCAACGATACGTACTCGCGTGGTTACTATGGTCCTGAAGTCAGTAATCAATCCCTTGCTTTTCTCATTTCATGTGTAACTATTGAGAGTTTCATCATATATTTTTTATTTGTTCATGTTACAGTATGGTGCATATCCACCTTATTACAGGAACGATCGTCCATATGGAGGTGGTTACTACTATTAGGTGCGTTAACATTTGGTCATGCAAATTTGCTTGCATTTTTGGAGCTTGTTTGGTATCCATTCTGTTTTTAGTTTTTTTGTTATTCAGTTGCCAAATAAACTTAGAGCCTGTTTTGGATTGAGTTTGAACTTTGAAATTGTTTCACAATTGAAAAAATCAGCTTTAAACAATTGTTTTGCTATTTTGAAGTTTTTTTAGTAAAATAGGTCAAATTTAAATTAAATAAAAAATTAACATTTCCTAATAAATATTCTTTTATTAGCTTTAAACAATCGTGTTCTTTTTCAAATAAATTCAAGGTCAAACAAACCTTCATATACATAAAGTAAAATAAAATAAATTTTGTTTCTTGTGCGAAAGAAAACAGGTTGTTTCAACCCCAGAAAACCTCAAATTATCAACATGATGTCCAAAAAAAAAAAAATTCAATGTCGGACAAAGAAAATCAAATATAAAACAGAACTGATACCAAACAGCCTTATGTTTTCTATTCTGAAAGTAAACTCTTAAAGGCTGATGTTTTAAAGATTTTTAACTTCAACTGTGTCTAGGTTGACTTGGAAAGCAGGATCGCTTCATTGGTCACAGGAATATGGCTTGCTGTTGAGAAAAAAAAAATCAGTTGAAGTCACCTTTTCTTCATCTTCTCGATGCTTTCTGTGTTTTTCTTGTTAACTTTCTGAGTCATTACACACACTCTCTCGCTTTTTCTCTCTCCCTCATAATTATATGGGACAATATCTTGAGTTTTTAAATGTCTAGTTTAGATTGTCTTAAGAGGACAAGACCAAGAGAAATACTGTGTTTTTTGGAGGTTGGAATAGGCATTTGTCCATTCGATCTAGGTTTGAACTGCTCGAGGATTTTCAGAATGATTTGCCAATTTGTGGTTATCAGTTTTCATTCATCTTCATGATCTACATCATGGATGATGTATTTTTGTGATCCTTAATCTTGAAGCTGAAATAAGACAGATTGGTGACTTTGTTTAATTGAAGGGAAATCTTAAAACCAAGAGGTTTCAGAGTGAAAAGAGGTGCAGAAGTTAAAATATCTAATGTGCTGATGGAGTTGTCATGGGAGACTGCCTTGAAGATTTTTATGATAAAATAAAGAGGTTTAGAGCTTGTATGGCTAAAGTGTAGGAATTATAAAAGCTGAGACATACCATCTCATCTGAGTTTGTTATGAATTGGTAAGGAAGTGTGTTCAATATATATTAACAGTTACTTGAGTTACAAGGATTCCATTTGATGTTGATATAATCCCTGTGGATATCTGATTAAACTGTTGCTTGGAATTTTTATTGTGCACAACATATTTTGGTTCTTCATTTAACATTTTGCACCTATTATTAAAGCTTTTAGAGGTGCATTGGTCCCTTATATTAAGATTTTAAACACATTCTTTGAGTTCCACTATCTGAGGAGCACAAATAATTGATAGGGCTCATTAGTCATTTGATATTTGAGTAAATCCAGTTTTATATCCTTTGGGAGAGCTTATGACACATTCTAAACATAATTTTTTATTAGGGAACTGGAATTTCTTGTGGGAAGACTTGACTTGTTTGGTGAATAGTTTTTAGTGTTAGATGTGTCTTATTCTGTTTAGTATACAGAGAAATACATTGGTGTACCGGCAAGGTAACTCCAATTGATGGTAAAATGCTTGTACCAACTAAACTTGTATGGTTGAAGTGTTTGTCAAAGTTTTCAAGCATTTTGGTGGTGGTAGGACCTGTAATTTTGCTTATTGGTTTGATAGTTCAGATACGATCCATCAATTCATAATTGGCAAGAAATTGTTTTCTAGTTAGTCAAAAGTTGGCCTATGTAATGTGGAGGAAAATTTGGTGGTTAATACCTGGTTAGATAACCAGAAAATCTATCTCTTTGGTTGATCCTTTTGAGATCTTCTCTAACCAGTATGGTGGTGATATCGACCAAGTGTTTTTCTTATCTTTGTCATACTGCGGAATTCATGGTTGGCAAGAAGTTAAAGGTTCTAGTTGGTCAAAATTTGACCTATGTGATGTGGAGGAAAATTTGTTAGTAATTTCCTGGTTGGGTAACACAGAAAATCTGATCTTTTGATCTGATAACTGAAAATGAGAACTGTTAGGCATGCTGTGGAGAGTTTACCAAGTTGTTTTTTCTGCTTCAAGTTCACTCCTCAAATAATTTTTTGTAGGTGGTAGCCAGTTTTTGTTAAACAAAGTAACCTTGTACATGGGTCTCAAAGATCCAAAACCTGACAAATCAAACTACAAAAGTCTTTTGCTAAATCAGAGTGCTTCATTTTTTCATTCTGAATTTTTTGATTTTTCAGTTTTTTCTCAATTTGATTTAATCTTGGAAAAAGAGGTGATCACATTTGTGGTTGTGTGCATGTCCGTATTCATATGCACATACGTGATATCACTACCTGACTAGTTTTAGATTAGAGTTGTTATGGGCCAAATACATAATTTTACCCCTGTACTATGTGAGATTAACCTATTTAATGCTAGTTACTAAAATCATAACTTATAGACATCTAAGCTTCTGCAATCAATGGCACCTAAACACAAATTTGCATAGTTTCAAAAATGTGCACTACATGAGCAATGAACTATCTATTTTACTCCAGAAGTTGAAGCACAAGCTGATCTATTTGAATTGACATTAGAACCGCAACTTCTAAGGAGCTTGACCTTGCAAAATCTTATAAATATTGGGTTTCAAGATCCAGTCTCCCAATATGGAAATGCTGGTAGTTACCTCAAAGCTTTCTATAACACTCAGCAAATACAAAGATCTGAAGGCAACTGACTCCCTCAGTTTGATCGAGACTATCCCTCTCTCTCGTTACTGGCTTTCTTCCCCTTTTTTTCTTCAGTTTAGGTATTTTTACTTCTTCAATGAATGTGTCAAATGAACTTCTATACAGCTGCATCTTTCATCATTGATATCAAATGATTTTATTATCATTATTATTATTATTATCAACCAACACACATACAAACTCAAAATCAACTTTCAAAAGTGGAATTCCTATCACAAGCACTCCTTAAGCCTCTATGAACAAAGTAGAGTTTCTACAACATGAAGAATCAAAAGAAAAAGTTAAACCCAAAAACATGATGCTCATTATTAGTACAACATTTATAGAACTGAATAATAGTTCTAGCTGCTGCTCCAGGGGGGGTACAAAGTGCTAAAAACTATGCCATGTCATACCCTTTACTAACTTGATACCTACTAAAATACACTAGGGTTGCTGTTGCCATTTATGGTCATTTATGTGTCACATAAATATGCATTTCCATTATATCTAAATTATATCAAATGCCCATTTCATATGTTCGTGCATGCAATATGTATAATTCTGCATAATTTTAGGTTATTTCGAAGTCAGATGCAAAATTTCTCATAAATTTCAATTTTTGTGCCCAATCTTGGTAGCACGATTTTTCAATGGTTAACTTATTAGTTGTAACCATTGTATATCAATTATAAATCATTTATGAAAATCATTAAAGCTAAAATATTTATGAATATCAAATATATAGTCACACACAAAATAGAGCAGCAATATGACAATAGATTGGCACAAATGCAGCAATCCGTGCAAACTCGAATTTTTACTGATTACGTCAATATTTCAACACCATTTGACATGCTAATAATTTTTACCTAAATTATAAAATAAATATAAATATAAGACAGAAATATTCACCATAATTGAACCATATTTGCGTACACATAAAATTGCAAACACAATATAACAATTTTGCATAAATCTTAGTTCATCATGCTTACATTTTACTTATCCCAACGACACTAACTTAGATTTACTTCTGGTTATTCTAACTTAATATATTCTTTTACATATTTATAGACTTCAAATATTATATTTTTTAATACCAGTCATTGTCAAATTAAATTATCTAATCAACACAACCATGTTAATACACACACACATGGCTCACACACACTTAAGCATCACCTAAATTTAGTACCTAAAATTAAAATTTATTTACTCCAACACCTTATTTCAACTACATAGAATATTTAGGAGATATTTAGGTCTCTTTTGGCATATGAAACCACTTAAAATTTTCCTTCCAAGTCACTATAATTTTAGACAACTTTTGGATCCAATTTTATTAAGGAACTAGTCGAGGAGAGGTGCCATTACCTCATCTTGCCTAGGCTAGGGGAGTGCCTCAGTGAATGGAGGCGCCTGCACCTGAGGTGCTGCCCTTTCAGCAATAGCTAAATTTTCTTTGATGAGTTTTAAACACAAAGTCACAAACCCGAAAGATCCTTTTATTATACTCTAAAACTAACAATCAAGAAGCTCTCCCAGACACTCTTGCTCTCCTATGTTCCAACTTCAAAAAGTTATGTCTCCTTCTCCCCTTCTTCTCTCACTTTTCTTCTTCTCTCCTCTAATGCTGTTGCACCTCTAGCAGAGCAGATTCTCTTTTTCTCTGTATCATTTTCTCTTTTCATCCCCTCTTCATCCCTTTTTCAAAATGGCAGTAGCACTATTGCAATGTTTCTTTTTTCTCTTTCAAGTAATTGCATGTTTCTTTTGTTGATTATTTTAGATAGCGGTTGTTTTATTACTTTTTAATTTTCTAATTTCTTTTATAACTTTTGATTTTATTCATGAATTTTTTTTCCTGCGGTTATCAACCTGCAAGAAAAGAAAACGCTCTGATACTTAAATCAGTAAAACTACTGAATAAAATATGGAATAAAGAATAGCATTCCTGAATTAGAGGTTGTAAGTCCCATATATAGGCTACTAAATAGAGTTCTTAGTACGGTTAGGATTCTTTGGTAGGATATTAAATCCTTAAAAGATAGATATAAAATCATCTAACATCCTATGGATAGGATAAGAATCAGAATAAGATATATAATCTGATATATCTAAATACTAATTATAAAATATCTAAGTTAGTGATGCTTTTTGCTTTTTTTTTTTGTCTTAAAGATGATTGCTTTTTGCTTGACAAATTATCACCTTGTGGCCTAGTGGACTTTCAGGAAGGAACAACCTCTAGTGTTGTTCCCATAGACAACAACTGATGTTGTACGTGAAATTTTTTTGCAGTTATGGATTTGCAAGATAAAAGAGAACACTCATATGCTTAAGTTAGCATAGTTAATGAATAAAATATGGAATAAAGCTTACCTGAATTAGAGGTTATAAGCCCCTTAAGTAGGCTACTAGATAGAGTTTCGAGTAATGTTAGGATTCTCGGTTAAGATATAAAATCCTATGGATAGTATAAGAATCATAATAAGATACATAATCTGAATAATATGATACTAATAAAATATGTAAGTTAGTGATATTTTAATCAAAATTTTTTTTATTGGTTTACATCAATATTACTGCAAATGAAAAGCTTTTTTTTTTTTTCTTTTCTTTTGATTACATTCTTTTACTTATAAAATTAGTTAAAGCATGATATTTTATGTTAAAGTCTCTCTCTCTCTATCTGTTTATATATATATATATATATATATATATTGCTATGCTACCTCATTTTGAAAATTCTAAAAGTCCCAATCCTTGCCACTTGCCTAAGGCCGTAAAATATCCTGTTGCCTTATTGTTGGAACGGAGCACAGATTAAGCTCTTCATTTCTTGTGCATATGATACACTGACGTCCATTTCATGGAGGAAATTACATGGTTTATGCTAATGAAAACTGTAGTATCTACTTGCTTCTTTTCTTTATCATTAGAAATTGAACAAAGTGATTCTGATACTATGAGAACCAAACCAAAGAAATAGTTACTTTTGGTTGTTTAATCAATTTCAGTTTTCTTTTAGAATTTCTAAAATTTTATTGTTAAGCGACTTTATTGATCATGTTTTTATTGGGGCATGCATGCATGCACTCGTATATGCTTCTTGGTGGTTGGTCTCTCTCTTCCTCCAGCCATGCCCTTCTGTTTACCTTTTTCTTATTAGACATAGACCTGCTTAATGTGAAAGTTTCTAAATCTTGAAGTCACTTTCTTTGCAATCCTGCTTAATTCTTTCAGCTGGGGTTTTAATTCAAGTCGCTTAAAATCTCTTTTAATTTGTAAAACTGTGTTTTTTTCCACTTGATCCCACTCTTACTCAATCCTATTTTTAAGCCATCCTGCATTTCGTCTAACCTCTTTAGCTTGTTAAGTTCACTTGCCTGATTTTGGAGTGTTTCTTTGATTCCTTAAAACAGGAATATTTTTAAATATTCATGTGGACTACCCTCCACTGATGTTTAACTCCACTACTTCAGTCACTAACGTACATCATCATCACCGCTATCATTGTTTTCTCACCCACTCAACTGGCATAATAACATCTTTGATGTTGCCACTTTTTCTATAGCACCATAATCGTTGATGCTGCCTAACTTTACCACCTTCATTGTCGCCATGATTATGACTGCTGTGCCATTGCAACAACCAGCATTGCCCCACGACTCTTAGGATTATACTTTACCATTT
>CAOGCB011215838.1:0-11913 GCA_948266635.1 Cnidoscolus chayamansa | reverse complement strand
ATAGTTTCTTCATCTCTCATCTTGTTCAAAATTGCACCTAGCATTCTACCATAGACAATTTTCAACCAACGCTTGCAAATCTAACTTTTTACAAGGTTTCTAAGTGTCTCAACACTTGAAACTTCTTTATAAAATCTCAAGGAAAGTATATAGCAAGAGAAAAGCAAAAAAAATCAATTTTGGTATTGATTTGGATTAGCTTTTGATGTTAGAACCAAAACAAGATGTTGTTTGAGCATAGGTTACACCACATGATTCCTTTTTATTATTTTTTCTATTTCAATTAATTTGGTTCTACTATAAATAATTTAGAAGATTGAATAATACCTTAGGATTTATGAATAAGTAGCTGAAATATGAAATTTAATAGTTTAAATTTTGATTCAAGTTAAACCAAAGTTGAATACGTACAGAATTTTGAAAATAAAAATACTATCTTTATTTGCAGCCGAATTTGAATTGACTTGAGAGGTAAATTTTTATTTTTTTTTTGGTGTTAAAAGAGACCTAAGTATGTCTAAAATGTTCTGTATAAATAAAGAAATTTCTAGAATGAATAAATTTTAAGTTAAGATATCAGGTTTAGGTATTGTCAAAGTATGTGTGTTCAAAAAGTGGGTTGCTTTGGTTCAATAATTTAATTTTACCATAGCTTGATGTCTTAATAGGAAATTTAAGGTCTATAAATGCATAAAAGATGAGTGTTTGGTATAGGTAACTATGGTTAGAAAAAAATGAAAGTAGACCTAAACTATTGTATATATGACATGTATATACAAAAGTAGTGTACCTAGGTGTGTACTGAATTTTTAAATTGTGTATAAGATTTTGTGTGATTGTAAATATGGTTAAATTATGGTAAGATTTGC
The DNA here is from genome assembly GCA_948266635.1 of Cnidoscolus chayamansa. Lineage (NCBI taxonomy): Eukaryota > Viridiplantae > Streptophyta > Magnoliopsida > Malpighiales > Euphorbiaceae > Cnidoscolus > Cnidoscolus chayamansa. Next base: position 11,044 of record CAOGCB011215838.1, on the reverse strand, counting down.
TACCCTAGATGGATATTTATGTAATATTTTAGATAAAAATTAATAGCATATCAATGGGTAAGGTGACATTAACCTAATCGGGTAAAGAGTCGAGATTGTGTAAAATGGTGCAAATATGTGTGTGTTGCATATGCTTTGACCTATTTGCTGCCCATTTTGAAATGCTTATATACTTTATGATGTTTGATGATATATGCCTAAATGACTTGCAGATCTATAATTGGCATAAAATACCTACTGCCAAAATGGTAATTGCTAGAAAATCATGGTAGCAAGTCCAAACGTAAATAATGCATTTAGTAAGAAATTTTGCATTTGACTTTGGAATGATATAATAATTTATTGAATTTTGCATATTACATACATAAATATATGGAATGATCATTTAGTAAAATTTGAACATAATGAAGATGTAATTTTTCAGTTATGTGTAATGACACATAATGGAGTACAAATGGTAACATCGGTCCTAATGTATTTTAGTAGGTGACAAAGTTAGCATAAGGGGGTGGCATATCATAACTTCTTAGTAGTACTGCACCATATAATCTTATACAATTGATTTTGGGACTACTATGCATACCCTACCAATTTAGTTAGTTTAAAGCCTTACCACATATAAACAGACAATTTGGCACCTTGTACTTATTGTTAATAGCTCTTGTACTTGGTTACTCACATTTCCCTTATCTAACATTCGAGCTTACCAGTTACATTGGCCTAAAAATTGATCATGAATATGCATTTCATTATTACATACAAGTGAGAAAGAGATAGACAAAAAGGTATACGTCACATACAATTAGTGATACACATGCATTAATTCTTGAAAGCTTGTGAAATGTTACAAATAGGATTTCAAACTACTATTGGCATTAGAAATCTGGCCACTCGAAGGTGATCAAAACCTTAACAAGCTTAAAATTTCCTATTCATAATGTTTTCCTATTCATTTCATATCATTAGATTATATCCATTATAAGCGTAAAGAGCTACATGTCTCCATCACTATTCGATTATCAACACATACTTAACTTATAATGACCATATGACATATGCCTATAAGTAACCATTCCCATAAAAACATTTCCTTAACCATTCTTTACATAATAATTATACATAACAATATTCTAAGGGCAACATCAATAACTTCATAGGACATGTCTGACACTACCCTCACTTTTCTTTTGTTCCTACAACCCTATGAAAAATAAAGAAAGGAAGTGGGGAATGGGCAAAGAACATACAAAAATGGTAAGCTATTTGAATATTTTAATGAGTAGATACATCCATACACTTTCTTCATCGTGGAGCCTCCTTCATAGATCTATCAAAACACGTACATAAAGAGTAACCAATAAGAGTATTACTTGACACCACTGTGTCGTAGGTGTTAGCCTTCTATTGGGTCATGGTAAAAATGTGTGCTAGTGCAGTGGATCCTCCTGCCTATGCACTTGATGATGACCCTACTCCTTTACCTCTACCTCTGCCTTATGAAGTTATTGTAGGAACTGGTCTAACAGTCTATTGAGTAACACTACCTGATCCTGTCTATTGTATATGTGTCATCGCTATCATATTGGGACATTATTTGGCGATATGTCCCTATTGACTGTATCTGTAGTAAGCGTTGGTCCCATATCTATAAGGATCCTTATGCAACTTTCCACACCTAACACAAATCGAACTATATGCTCCCAAGCTCAATCCTACCCATGCCCAATCTTGATTTCAACTTTTTTCAAAAGTTGTTATTTCTAGACTTCTTCGAAAATTTACTCCTTTTCTTGTCACTTGATGTTGTAGTAGGAAGAAAGGAGAGATCAAACCTCCTTAAATCAATAGCTATGGGGATGATAGATTGTCCCTGCCTAGTAGACCAAGGTGATATCACACCTCTAATGTTAACACTAGCTTCGATATTCTGAGTTACATCAAATATACAATGAAAGCTCTCCCTCTTGGCAGCCATAATGAGTAAGGAATACATGCTATGGAGCCTCATTGCATAACATCTAGCTTTGTTTCGCTCAGTGTCATAAGCTTGGCTCATATACTGTAGCAGATCCATGAATCAGTCTGTGTACTAATCCGCACTCATATCATCCTTCTACCTCAACTGTTCGAATTCTATCATCTTTAACTCATTAGAACTGTCAGGAAATGCCAATTCTGTAAATTTCCTAGCAAACTAATCCCACGACAGCTCCACTACCTAAGGCTTTATGTATTTCTTATACCACTACTTCACCTTCTTGCATTGAAGTGTGAATCCAACCATCTGTATAGCCCTACTATCGTGGGCCTCCAACTCATTTGTGATAACCTTAATTGCTTTGATATACTCAAATAAATCATTCCCTTATGTATACTTGGGAGCATCCATATACACCCGACACTTTTTTGATGTCAAAATTTGTATGCCCAAACTGAATATTAGTGGAATATGTAGAAACCTAGCCAAAATAGTGATCTTAAGGACAATATGATCTTACTTCTCATGCTTCTGTTCAAATAATTTTGATAATGAGTAAATTGGATGAGATGGTTAGGAGGTTTACATGTTAATAAATTGAATAAAACTTGTTGTATGATTAGGTTTGGATGTATGTATTTTATAAAATATGAATGATTGAGTAATGAAGGAATAAACATGAAGAAATATAATAAGTAAACAAAAGAGGATAGTGAAACAGGAAGTCTCAATTTGGTAATGTTTTGGGCGTGAAATAAATTGGTTGTGAAATGAATTAAAAAACCTAATGGTCAATGTTTAATCCTTGGTAGAGTGATGTTAAGGAAATGGTGAGTTAGCATAGTATTATTATGTACTACTCTTGCATGGAAAATTAATATGTAGTGAAGTGTGAGAATAAATATGTATGAAAATGAGTACACAAAATATGAAATGAATGATGTGATTATGGCAGCCTTAAAAATAGCAAATGGAATATGATAAACCATAATTGCTATATAACTGCGAAAGAAAGGATAATGGATCTATATGGTTGAATATGATATGAATTAATAATATGGGATAAAGTGATTATGGAATGTTTTGGGAAGATAGGTGTACCTTGACCAGAAAACAAACCATAGACACACGATGAAATATTAATTTAAGACATGGCCAAGATTATTTAATGTGGGATACGAGGGTAGCATAATGGTATGATATGTCATAGGGACCTTACCGTACTGCCTATTTTTGCATTGTATGGATTTTTAGGGCTACAATTAGGTACGCCACATGGACTAGCCCGGTGCGCCCTTCACCACACACGTATATTCCCTTATCTATCAATCGATCCTGCTTAAATGTACATAGGCCTTAATAATGAACAAATTAACGGTAAATGTGTTACTAATAATATTTAACATTAAGAATTGTTACTATTGATTCCTAAAGTGTAAATATTGATATTAATAGTCAAGCGTGCATTTTAATTAATTATGCCATGATTTTGCACAACAGGTAATCATCATTAGTAATGGCATCAAAGATAAATAGTTTTCAAGCCATAGTGGATGCTGCTAAGACGATAGAGGCGAGTGCTATTATCGAGAGAGTGTATCACCTCGATTGACACGTTAGGGACCATCTACAGTTCTCAAGGCTATAAATGTAGAGAGGCTCAATATTACATCTCTTACAGCTACAACCACAGGAGAACAAAAAGAGAAGAAGAGCTCCAAGAAAAGGAAGAACAAGTTATGGAGTAAGGTCAAGTCAAGGCTAGGTATGGGAAAATGGTTAAGTTCAGATTCGAGCCGATCTGCTTGTGCTAGAAGCGAGAAGTCGTATAACGGTTCGTGCAGGTTTAGGGCTATAACATGTTACAAATGTGGTCAAGAGGGCCATTTCTCCAAAGAGTGTCCTAATTGACAGGGAAAGCACAAATACAACAGACGGGTATGGGCATTGTAGCTCAACCAACAGTTAGGCCGAGTTCTGCAATGGCTCCATAAGGCCGAGATCAAGGGAGAGTTTGAGCAGCAGGATCCTTAGGGGCTTAGTCAGGAGGCCCGATGGCACCAACTAGGATATTCACTATGACTCAATAGGAGGCTAATACCTCCTACACGGTGATACCAGGTACACTTCTGATCGTTAGTTCTCATGTGCATGTTTTGCTAGATCTATGTGCCTCTCACTCGTTTATATCACTGAGGGTAGTGAGCAGTATCGGGTTGATTGCTATTCCAGTGGCATGTCCGTTATGGGTTAATGGACCTAGGTGTGATCCGACATTGGCAGAGATGAGTTGTCAGTGTTGTCCAGTTTTCATTGAGAGTAGGTGCCTTCTAGCAAACCTAATAGTGTTCGATTTGACAAAATGATGGCAGTGTCAAAATACCATATTGTATTGTGTGATTTTGTGTGAATTATTGTGTTTGTATTATGTTTTACTTGTTTTTGTGTGGTTTTTGGTTAGAATGCTTGCATGTAATGAACCCAAGCTTTGGATGTGAGAATGAAGTCAAAATGGGTTGAAAAGGGTGCATTTTTTGGGCTAAATGAGAACTTTTAGGAGAGGTCACGAGCGCGACCTAAGATCTTCTTGGTCGCGAGTTGACACCACTTGAGATAGTGCTTTCAGCAAGGAAGTCGCGAGCGCGACTCAGGAATTCGCGATCGCGACTTTGTCAAAAATCAAGCAGTAACTTCTTAGATCAAGTCGCGATCGCGACTTCCATTGGCACGATCGCGACACGGCATCAGCAGTTGTAGAAATGAAGAGCTGGTCAAGGAGTCATGTTGTTTCAAGGTGACCAATTGTTGACAGTTGCCCAATTGATCAACCAACTGCTCTACAACTTCCAACCCTCAATCATTTATAAATATACATCAAAGGAAGCAAAGAAGGAAGATCTAGAAATCTATTTATCAATCCAGAACATCAAGAAATAAAAAAGCAGAACTCAAGTCATATTTTGAGAAGAGGAGAGAGTCCTTCTAGCGATCAAGTCCAACAATAATTCAAGAGATTCCTCGAGGTGTGACGCCCTCATAGAGGTGAGAAGTGATTTCAATTTGTTAATTCCTTCTTGTTCATTAAGATTTCTTGATTGTTGTATTTTATTACTCTTGTCAAAACTAGCATTGTAAATGTAGATTTTATGAATGAAGTGCTTCTTAAAGTTCTATTATTGATCTTCCATTGTATTCTTAATGGTTTGTTTATTCTCAGAAGGAAATCAAGCATTCCATATCAATAATATAACATTTGTTTTTAAGCATGATAATGATTAAAACAAAGTGCATGGTATATCATTAACTTATTTTGACAGAAATTGATTCTAACTTGTTGAAATAATCAAAAGGCAAGTTTTATGTTAATCTTTTGTTAAATTAAGGAATTGAGTACATCTAGACATAGATGTATCATATGATTTTAATACAGGCCGAGATGTTGGTTGAAACTCTATGATTGCATTTAAGGACATTAAATTTATAAAAACCGAGTTTTGATTAAAGGAAAGATTTTACAAAAGCATGATCCATTGTTACTTGATTTGTTGTATTTCTAAACCTAACTTATGATAAATAGTTAATATCTAGATTACTTATTAGATTTAGGAAATAATTTCTCAATTTACCGTTTTATTGCAAACACAACATAAGAAATGAGTAATATGTGGACATAACCCGTTCCTCGTGGGAACGATATTTTTATTACTACATTGCGATCCGTATACTTGCGGGTTAACAAGCAACACAAATTTCAACATCATTATAATTATGGACTGGCTATCACTATATGATGCTACCTTGGACTACAGGAATAAGGTAGTTAGGTTTAAAGGACATGAGGGATCATACGTCACATTTCATGGTGACACCACCAGTATGCCCACTAATTAGATATCTTCTATGCAGGTGCATATATTGCTTAGGAAGGGGTGCCATGGATTTATAGGTTATGTTAGGACAAAGGATCAGAATGTGAGGGAACCATAATTACTGCCAGTAGTAGGGAGTTCCTCGATGTATTCCCTACAGACCTTGCTGGTTTGCCACCTAACAAGGAGGTAGATTTTGGGATAGAATTATTAGCATGTGCCAAACCCATTTTTATCTCACCATACAAGATGGCTCCTACAGAATTAAAGGAGTTAAAGTCATAGTTACAAGAGTTAGTTGATAAGGGTTTCATTGAACCAAGTACTTCACCATGGGGTGTACATGTATTGTTTGTAAGAAATAAGGATGGAACAATGAGGCTATGTATAGATTACAGAGAGTTGAAAAAGGTCACTTTGAAGAACAAATATTCATTGTTGAGAATTGGTGATTTGTTCGATCAGTTGGCAAGAGCTAGTTGCTTCTCTAAGATACATTTGAGATCAAGCTATCATCAATTATGGATCATAGAGAGTGATGTATCTAAGATTGCATTCCGTACGATGTATGGGCACTATGAGTTCCCATTTTCCACGTATCTATGTAGAAATTAAGTTATGTCACTTACAAGCTCGATTTACCTTCTTCCATGGCGATGATTCATCATGTTTTCCATGTATCTATGTTGAGAAAGCTTGTGTTAAATCCTAGCAAGGTTCTCATAGAGCCAGAGTTTGAGGTTGAAGAGAATCTCATATATGTAGAGCAACCTCTAAGGATTCTGGACATATAGATGAAGAGACTACGGAATAAGGAGATACCATATGGTTAAAGTATTGTGGAACCACCATAATGTAAAAGAATGTACCTTGGAAACTAGGGATCTATGGTTCGGCAGTAACCCCACTTGTTTCACCACTGAGAGTTGGATTAGAAAATTACTTCCCCTTTATGTAATGAAAATAATGTAAATACATTATGTATGTACCTGGGAAACTAGGAAATCTATCATTCAATAGTACTCTTACTTGTTTCACCAATGAGAGTTGGATTAGAAAAGTACTTCCCCTTTAAGAAATGAAAATGATGTGAATATGTTATGTTGTGTATAATACGATATTATGTTATATGTTATGTGTATGTTCTATGTATGTATAATGAACATTCAGAGATGAATGTTCCTAAAAGTCGAAAGTATGTAACATTTGACACTTTTTTCAATGTTAGATTTTGAATTCTCGATCGAAATATTCATGAAAAATTTGAAAACTAGGCTAGAATAGTGATTAAGGGTTAAAATGCCAAGTTAAAAGAGTTTAAGGACTAAAATGTAAATTGCAAGGACTAAGATGAAAAGCTAGAAAAATTGAGGGATTAAAGTGAATTTTGGCTGGGGCAAGCCTAGAGGACAAGGTTCGGCCACCAAACTTAAGAGTTCAGCTGCCAAAACCAGTTGGTCACCTCCACTATAAATAGTAAAGGCAGCTGACCAAGGAGAGTTTTGGTTACAGATTCCAAACTCTCTAAATTTTCTCTCAAATCTCATAGAAACTTAAGACCTCAATCTTAAAGAAATTGAAATAAAAGATCAAGTCTATCAAGTAAAAGAAGCTAAGGTTAAAGGTATATTTACTTAGAAGAACTTGAAGGAAAAGGTTCAATATGAGTCTCTAGCTAGTTTTAGCCTCAATCCAGTTTAGTAAGATGAATCAGCAAATCAAAATGATGAAAAATTGATTTAAACAATACATGCAAACGAATATAGGATAAGTTCCAAAGGGATTTTATGAATAGTGGAAAAAATGATGACTATGTAAGTTTTAAACGTGAGATGTACTATTGGGAATAAACTAAAAGGTTTACATGTAATTGAAACATGAAAAATAAGTGAATGGTAAAGATTGAATGGTGGAAGTTTAGGAGAAAAGCATGAAATGATAAACGTATGGATGCATGTAGTAGAAATTGATGTTAATTGAGTTTAGCTAAGTCAGTGATGATGTATTTGACTGCTTAAAACTATTGCAATGTTGATTGTAGGTTTTAGCATGGTAAACATGCAAGGAACTAAGGTTTTGGCTTCTGCTAAAACTCCAGTTCGGCAGCCTAAAGTGAAGTTAGGTTGCTGAAGCTAGAAGTAATTCAATGGAGCCAATTGAACCCTGTTGCCAAAAGAGGGACTTTAGTCTTTGTAAGGAAGACTTTCAGTCACCGAACTTATTGCTGAAAATCCTTTTCCCAACAATGTAAACCTAAATTTCAAGGATTATTTATGTTATGATTATGTGATGTTAATTGAGTGTTTATGGGATTATTTTGCGAATGTTTTAAAGTCTATATTGAGTCTCTAATTCGAAGTCTGAAATACAGGATCAGAGCCTAGAACTCAGGGACACCAACAACGAATTGAGGATTCGTCAAGCACATATACGTTTTCAGATGGGTGGTTATGAACTAAATATTTTTTTTATGATATAGAAATGAATGTTTACATCATGTTCATGCATCATGATTATTACAGGGTTCTTACATTTGAACATGAGATAAATTGCATTGCATTGATTACATGTTGATGTGAAAGGCAATATTAGATGATGTTTGATCCCATATGTTAATGTTTATCATTACCATGGATTATATCCCTAGGAATGTCTCTCATATATGTTTTACATTGTCCGTTTGGCATGTCTCTCGGGATGTACCACATACTGTCCTATGGAAGTAACACAAATGAGGTTGGGAAGTTCTAGGGGATACTATGTTATGTTTATGATATGGCAAGCCTTGGATGGTTGAAAGAAGCTTCTGGGCGCATATTTATATTTCATAGTTAGGAAGTTGGCTTGCCAACTAGATCCACAGAGGAATCTCGGTGATATTATTACCTGAGATGGAATGTTTGACGATGTTGCATGTACACTAACACAAAAATATGTTTTATGTATATTTTTTTTGTATCTTCTCACAAGGTTGTTTCAAAATAGCTTACCCATTTTATGTCCTCCCTTTCCATCCCCAATTCTCGTTCCCATTTTTCACAAGTATGCAGGATGTACCGAAAATTACGGGGTAGTTAGACGTGCCACTGTGATGTATTATACATATTTTCCCTCTAGCATGTATTATAAGAACAATGTTTAATATCCAAAGTTATGTTTTAGGATCTCATGCATGACGATGTTTATGTTGGATTTTAAGTACATATGTTATTTTTATTATGATGCCATGTACAGGTACATGTATGACACATTTATTAGGGATTTAAATATTCCTTGTGTTATCTTGTACTTCAATCCATTGTATGCATGAGATTTATATGTCAATGTTTAAATTAAGTTTTAATGTTTTTGTTAATGTTAATGTTTAAGGAAATATTAATGGAATGGAAAATGTAATGTTATGTTTATGGCTTTTTAGGGTTTCGGTCATCTTTAGGTGGTCGGGATTCTAACGTCACCAATTAGACGAGTTATTACATTATAAGCACCTCGATGTTAAGCTAGCTTGTCGGTGTAAGCTAGATTACCTGGCTTAGCTTTAACCCTAAATATGATTGCAATTATATTAGTAAACTTTTATTGTTGCTAAAGTGTCTTTAACACAATGTATCACGACTCTAACTAGGTATAACATAGTGGGCGTGACAACATGATTGCAATTATATTAGTAAACTTTTATTGTTGCTAAAGTGTCTTTAACACAATGTATCACGACTCTAACTAGGTATAACATAGTGGGCGTGACAACATTAAACCCTATTGGGACTAGGTTAACTATTAAACTAGGTCTAAGCCTTTTAATCTCATTAAAAGGATCCAATCAAACTACTTAACTACCAAGTGCTAAGCCCATTAATCTTATACTTAAGTCCAACATGCTTGGACATTTATCCTCTCTTCAAATAGGCCTATTAACATCTTATGTTTAAAGCCTAATGACACCTCATGTCATTTTACTTATCATTTTTACGCAGACTTACATTCCCCCTTATGTGTGCGACCCATTGAGCTTTTAGTCTACCATAGCAACACATGTGATTTAAACAACTTTAAATCATAAATTCAAGTTTAATGAATTTATTATGCATGCAAATCATAGAGTGGAATCTAACAATGTATCGTTACCCCCATGGGGCTAGAATGTCAAATGTGGTTCGACTATATGCTTCCATATTTGGTTATCGTGTAATACGTCCTTTCACCATCACATTCAATCTCTTTATTGAATGTGACCCTTTGTATTTATGGTTTAATGGTTGTAAAACCTTTTGATGACTAGAATCACTATTATAACCTAGTCCCATGAGTCATACTCATATTAGGACTCTACTCTGGCCAAAGATTTCTTTTCATTTTTCCAACACAATAATATCCCTACTTTATTCGAGATCGGTGAATCCTTTGTTGATCACTTAATTTCCTTCAAGTATTATTAGTATACCCAATCTCTCGTATATGGATACTTTATATAAAATAAGCATCGAGCCTTTGAGCTAAATATAGCTTATATACTTAAGGTATCCTTAACGATCTCAATTCCAAGGATAATGCACAACCAACTTGATGTGAGTCTTTCATGACAAAAGACAAATATCTCATTATCGGGTCTCTAATAAACTTATTTCCAAATAAGCATCCACATGTTAACTCTTAACATCGCTATGCTCACAGTTGTGAGAAGCATGGCTTAACCTAATCAAGGAGTATAACATGTGCTAGTCTATCCATATCAATGATGTCCCATCTCATTAATAATATGACCGGGGATAGTTTTGGCATCGACACATTTGCATATAATAAGAATCTCACATCATGAACTCTTCATGATTTTCTCTACACTGTGTCATGGGATGCTAAGGACTTTATTGTCAGTAAAGATTAGAAATTTAATATTAAACATATTTTCTGTAATATTTAATGAATTCCTTCAATTTCTTAAAACTAATGACATGCAACGTCATTTTTTGCTTGATTAGTGTCTTTGACACTAACTTCACCCATTTATATCCTCAAAATTATAACTGAAGAATATAATAGGATAGAATATACTCAAGAGGGGGGGTGAATAGAGTATGCCTGTTAATTTTTAAGCTTTTGAAAAATAGTTCAAGCCCTTAGAACGAAGTTCAAGGCCTTGAAACGTGAAAGTGTGTTATATTCTAAAAACTGCTTAAAACTGTTTGAAACCTGTTTCAAG